>PVJH01002820.1:0-102035 GCA_004026705.1 Nesogale talazaci
TCCTGCATATCAAATATTTACATTATTATTCCTAACAGTAGCCACATGACAGTGATGAAGTAGCAATGAAAATAATTTTGTGGTGGGGGAGGGGCAATCACCACAACATGAGGAACTGTATGAAAGGGTCTCTCGGCCTGAGGAAGGTTGAGAACCACTGCTCTAGAGGTGACCCAAGGACTGAGCAAAGGTTAGGGTGTTCTGTGGTCTTCTGGAAGAACTAGAAGAGAAGAAGATAGAAAGACTATCTCTGCATCTTCTAGGAAGAATAGGAGAAGCTTGGGGGCGGGAGGTTGTGAATGAGGAGCGTGCTCCTTATCCAAGAGAACGTGTGCCCAGCCAGCAACTCACTAACGAGATGCTATACAGTGAAATGCCAGCCTCCCAGCCCCTAAACTTCATCAACAGCCAGGTGCCCTTGATCTGATGACCATTGAAAGGAAGAAAAACATCTGTCAGGAGACTTGGAAGAACCTCATCACACTGCCACTTAGCAGGCCAAGGTCAAGTACTCTTCATTCTCCTCTAAAGGAAGTAGTGGCCATCGGCCACCCTGTGACAGACAGGGAGGTAGATGATGACATATTGCAGCAAGCTAGCAATGGTGCAGCCTTTCACTTTTGGACTAGTCAGTGAAGGCAGTAGCCATTTGCACTATTCAGAGACTCCAAGAACACAGAACTTAACTTGTCCTATGTTAAGCAATTGCACCACCCTTAGGCTCTGGAATGAAGGAAACAAACAAATGTCTCAACCCCTATCCTTCAGGGGCTGTTAGAAGACTTGGAGGATCAAAAAGAAGAAGACTTGGAGGATTTTACTAATATGCAACCGATGTATTTCTTAGCTTCAAGTCTATAACTCACTACAATTTAAGGCCACAAAATATGAAAAGACAAGGACAAAACCTATAGATTAAGAAAGCTTCTTTGGAAAGCTGTTTAATGCCATAAATCAATTGCAAAAAGTGGGATTTTTATTTGATACAAAAAAGGCTCATTTATGACATTTCTTGTTGGCCCATTGAAGTAGGCAAGACTTACTGAAAGTCTACTGCATACGAACAGATACGCTGACTGGCAGATTGCAAATGGAAATGCCAGACTTGTAAATACTTGTGCTTACTTGAGGAAACACGAAGGGATATAGCTCTTTCAGAATTCGGCACTTTTTGTGAATATTGTTGTGTGCATAAAAATGCCTTTTTGATATGATTGAACTATTGAATTGTGTGATATGCGAATTATATGTGCATAACACTGTTTTTAAACATGGTAGGAGCTTAGGAAAAGGAAGTCAAGGGGAAAATACTTAAAAAGAACCCGTGAGCCAAATATTTAAAATCTCTCTGTAAGTAGATAGACTGAGGCCAATAGGACCAACAGAATTATGTGCAAATAAAAAATTAAAACATGGGCTCAGGTTTATTAAAATAGGGAAAAAATTGAACACATCTGGGACAAAGAGTTTGTAAGTGATTTAGCAGGTTATCTGATTACATTTTTGAAGGATAGCCTTTGAGTCTCTTGTGATGTCATGGCTGCCAATCACAAGGTCAGCAGTTCAAAACCATCAGCCACTATGGGCAAGAAAGATGAGGCTTTCTACTCCCATAAAGAGTTATTGCCCTTCCCTGTCTCACTGGGTCGCCATGAGTCAGAACTGACTAGCTGGCAGTGAATAGCCTCTAGTCTAAACCAATAAGAACAATCCAGTCACTATCAAGCCAATTCCAACCATGCCTTGCAAAGTCTAACAGCTCCCTCGTGTCTTCCAGGGTATGGCCTTTTAGAAGGCAGATTGTCAGGGCTTGGGGAGGGGGGGTAGGTGCCTCTCCATGGGTTCAAAGTGCCCACATCTTCTACTCAATCACTTAACTGCCTGTGCCACTGGGGGGGGGGGGCTTGAATCTAGAGAGCAGAAGATTTTTAAAAAGCCTTAAAGAGCTCAACGAACTAGAGGAGCTAACCTGGTGGGTCATGCCATGATGGAAAAATGAGGAGAAACCACGCCACAAGAGCAGCCAACAAAGTCACCTGTTCACTGTGTGTCCTCGCACCTTCACCCAGAGCTGGAGTAGGAGACAGACCAGGTAGTTTGCACCCCATGGTACCATTTCTTAGGCCCTAACACTTTCCTGGAGGTATAATGAGATGAAACGAATGTTCAAACGTCCTCTCAAGGAGAATATTACTGGTAAGGGGACAAAGGATTTCACGAAGATAACACAAGATGGGTTGGGATAGGCTAGAGGACAGTGAGTAACATGGAAGGACCTTTAACCCATCAGGCCGAGCGAAATAAATCTGTCCCAAAAGGACTAGCATTGTGTGAACACTTATGTGAAATATCTACAATAGGCAAATGATTGGAGACCTAAGTTTATTGCGGTTGCCAGGGGTTTGGAGAGAGGAAGGGAAGCTCACTGTTTAGGAAACACTGAGCTTCTGTTAAGAGTATGGAGAAGTTTGGAAATGGATGATGCTGATGATCGACTAACAAGATGAATATGATCAATGTTCCTGATAGGTATATGTAGACAATGTTGAAATGGAAAATGTTTTGTTATCTATATAGGAATGACAATTAAACAAACAGAAGATGGTCATGGTGAAGCATCTCCAGGGACTGTGTCTAGGTTTTGGTAGGGCTCTATTTTGCCATATGAACTAGATGGGACTTTAAAGTCTGAGGAGCACTACTTAGTGCTATGACACAAAGTCTTCTACCAAGCAATCCATCTTCCACTTCCCTGGAAGCATGCAGTACTCACTATCTCCTCTAGTAAAGGTGTTAAGGGGAGGGGAGTGTTTCAAGAGGAGTTCTTGATCACCTATGGGCACACATGTGTGGGGGTTGGTAGATGACCCTGTGACAAGAGGATACTTTGGGCTTCTGGCTGTGCTCTGTTTAATGTCCTCCATGTCCCTCTGGCTACCTCCAACTTGGGAGTACTAGGATATACTAATGTCCACATTCTTGGCTTTTGTCAATAGTGTAAGTGGGGTTTTTTATCATGGGGATTCTTTTCCTTTTCTTTAAGTGGGGTCCAACAGATAAAGGAATAATGGATTATCCAGCAAATACTCCAAAGCAATTGTTCTTTAGCTGTGTTTTGGAGTGCCCTACAGATCTGGGGACAATGATGATTCTCCCATATAGAACTAGAAGAAACTTCTCGAGATCTGCCCCCAGCCTTTTATGGATGCCACAGTCTCAACTAGAGCATCTTAGATTGTTCACTGGAAAGAATGTCTCAGAGAACCAGAGTCCAAAAGATACCTAGCGGGGACTCACGACAATGGAAAAATTGCAGTCAGATGCCAGGCTGGGGATTAAATGACAGCCACACTATATTTTACCTCTTACATCTGACAGATTGGGCTTGATTTGTAGTCCTATCATAAACTGTAGAACACAGACCAACAGCATCTCGAAGGCTCATAGATAAAATTGGAATCTCCAGCCTATTTCCTGAGATATTGTGAAGGTCAAGTAAGATCACATCGTACACCGTAGGGGGCTCAATAAGTGCGATTACACCTCATCTTATTTGGAGAATTAATGAAATAAAGTCATTTCCTTTGCACCCTCTAAAGAGGGAACCGAATTTGCTCCTTGCTAGTGCCATGGATGAGGGCAAAGCACGTGACTCCATCAACCAACGAGGAAGAGTAGAGCTATCCTCAGGACATCACCGGCGTAGAATGAATAAGTGTGCAAGTATGGAAGACATGTTTTATGAACTCTAATGCCACAACACACAAACAATGCCAACGAATGCCCCCTCAACAAATGCCTTTCACTCCATATAAAGTGCCAGAGTGGTGTAGGAAAACACCTCAGGTCATTTAATTATTGAGCCACCCAGGTTTGTAATTAGCTTGTGTCACCAAGGAGCCTTCAGCAGGAGCTCTGACCTATCACATTGGCCTGGAGATTGCAAGCCAAACAGAGAGTAGATGCTGAACTTCTCCAGCTCCAGGGAGCAGAGTGCATGGCAAATGGCTTGCTAGCAGGTGAGTGGCAAATGAATGCTTACCTAGATGCACAATCACATAGCACTGCCTAGGTGAATATACAAAGCGTTTCCATCATCCTAGAGTTCTTCTAGGCATTAGTATGGTTCAGTATGGTTTTCATCAAGGATGGGTAAATTCAGAACCAGGTTCCTGACAGCTGCACGTTGGCTGCTACCCAAAGATCAAGGTCACTCCCCTGTGTCTCCCTCCAAGACAGTGGGAGCAAGCAACTTGGGGGAAGCACCGAGGTTGGGAAGAAGCATGATAGTACACAGGCTATTACCTGGCCTTGGGTGGAATTCATCCAATTCTGACATTATGAAACGTCCAGCCCAGAGAGGGTCTAGGTTATCTTCTTTCACATTTATTTTTCATTTTCATAGCAAACTTGATGCATAATAGCCCCTGGAAACAACCCAAATACCCACCGATGGAATAGATAAACTAGAGGTGTTGATAGAGTGAATATGAAATTGCATTATAAAAGAACAAACTATTGATATAACAATATGTAGGTGACCCCTATCAACCATTTGCTGAGAGAGCAAAGGGAGACTCAAAGAGCATACACTGTCTGGTTTCTTTTATATCCTTTATTAAAGACAGGTAGCACTCATTGATGGCATTAAGAATAAGAGTGGACTTCATCTTTGTGTGCAGTCCTGGGGGAGGTGTGGTTTGTGAGCTGGGCTATGAACCAGGAAAGGTCAGCAGTTCAAAACCATCAGCCATTCCAATGGGGGAAACAAGGGGCTTTCTAATCCCATAAGCAGCTACAGCACCAGGGACCGTTGTACCCTGTGTTAGAAGGCCACTGTGAGTCGGCATTGGCTGGATGGCACCGAGAGTCTGGGCCATCTTTGTGGGAGGTGGTGGGAAATACCTGGAAGAGTTCTAGGATGGTGGAAGCACTTTGTAACTTCATCTAGGTAGTAACTATATGATTGTGCATATAGGTAAACATTCATTGAGTTAGATGCACTTTACAAATTGATACACTTTGCAAATTTCACCTTTTGTGTTTTATCCTTCAAGTGGAACAAAAGCATTTGCAACAGCGAAATAGGCAGATCTGTCGCTTGACCTCATCCTGCTTTGACTTCAGCCATTTTCTTCTCTTTTTTTTATCATTCTATTGGGGGCACTTACAGATAGTATACCAATCCATAAATTAATTATATCAGGTGATATAACACAGATACTGCCATCATCATTTTAAAAACACGCATGCTCTTTCTTGAGTTCCTTGATATGAGCTCCTTTATTCCCCCTCTTCCCTAGTTTTCTCCTTTTATGTTTGAAAGAAAGATTTAGGCTGAAAGCAAAAGATTCATACTACCAAGGATTGCTTGTACTGCAGACACTGTTTTCAGGCACTGCCTGGTGGATTCTGACTCCTCCGAGTTGTCGGGTGTCAGGAAATCAAGGAACAAGACAAAGCCACCTCACCGAGGAAGGACTGTGCTCCATCGGGTTTTCAGTGAGGGGCTTTTCCAAAGCAGGTGATCACTTGTCTTCTGACATGCTTTTGCGTGACCTCGAGCCCAGCCTATTGGTTAGCAGGTGAGCCCATCAATCATGTGAGCCATACGGAGAGAGACCAGAGTCTGGTGTTTCTGAGGGCTCCATCCTGACTTGCAGCTAGATCCCTCTTCAGCGTTTCGTGGCTACTTCCAACCCCAATGGTGTTGCCAGGGAATGTCTCCTCGATTTTAAAACCAGAGTTGCTCCCCACGTGCTCAGAGGAGCCTCACATGCCCAGACTTCCCTGGTGTTATTCCATGATAGACCCTCTCAGAGCCAGCGTCGAATCCGACTCCTACTGACCCTAGAGCAGAAGCAGAACTGCTTGCCAGGATTTCTGAACCTGGGAATCTTGGCAAAAGCACATAGCCTCATCTTTCTCCCAACGAGCGGCGGGTAGGTTTGAGCCAAGGACCTTGCAATGAGCAGCCCAGTGCCTCACCCGCAGCGACTACCAAACAAAATGGGCACCTCATGGCGACCGAACCCACTGTGACTCACAGGGCCCTGGGAGCCTTTCTTCCTCGGTACACCGACTTTCCTCTCCTTTCCGAAATGTCACAGTCCCTTAAGATGCACGACAGTGGGGTCAAGGTGGAAGAACATATATTTTAGAATGAATCCAGAGCTGGAAAAGCATGATGGATGAAGTTGACGTCCAATATTTTAGGCAATTTACAGGTGCTGCTAAATTCTTGGTTAAAATCTTTCTAATGTGCCTGGTGGTCGCTTTAGCTGTTAAGACACAATGTGGATTCAGACCTATGGTTACACTCCAGTCTTCCCCACTTGCCTCCCTCTCCAGCAGACGAGAGAGGGAATGTGTTCTAGATAATAAAACCTAAGGGGAGAGAGATTTCCATCCTGCTTTGGCCCTGCCGTTAAACCCACCGATGGCGGCCATTGCCTTTGTAAGGGAAAAACAACAAGTTTACAGTCCCTCATTTCCCATGGTAAACAGATTGCTTATTTTAATTTTGAAAATAAAGCGATGGAGGCTATGTGGGTCTGTAAATAAGAGTGTGCATCTCAATTTTCTGCAAATGCTTAAGTGGTTTACATCTGTTTCCTCCCAGTTGTATTTCTCAAACATGAATTTCCATTTTAAAAAGAGTCGTAAAATCACTACTGTTTCTCTGTGGATCTATTAGCAATAAAATAGCCTACAGAGGTTTGCGCAGCCATGGAAAATGTACAGTGATAATAGGCTGTCCTGCTGTTACATGGCTTATGCAAACTTTACATTTATCACGGCAGAACCATCTATCCGCGGGGCGGTAGCACACCAAACAACCGAATAAAAAAGACCCGGAGAAGGAAGATGAGAGCGAAATCTCTGTGTACACATCATTAATCAGGCGAGATGAATTTTCCAAGTTGGAGGCGCTGTTCCTGCCAGCCCGCTCTGAGGAGGTGGCACAGGATGGGGATGGGACACGGGATGGGTCAGGTTGGACACCATGTGCTTCTCCCCCCCAAAAAAAGCCTCCAACAAGGCAAAGCCTTGGCTCCGCTCTTCTGCGGGCCGAGTGTTTCTCACCCAGGGCTTGTTCTGTTTTCTAGGACCACGCCGAACCGTCCCTGGGAAACTTCTGCTCCAGCAGGCAGGGCAATTCCTCTTTCACGACCTCAGTGGAAGAGCTCAAAATGAACTGGCATCCCCTTCACCCCATACTGGGCCTCCCCATCTTCCGCCACTGTTAGGTCTGAGAAGGGGTACCTGGTTCCTTACCAAGTCCCCCAATCCGTGCCTACCCCTTCCCCTGCATCACAAATCGGACTATCTGTTCACACCCCTCGGGTCTCCTTTTCCATCCCAGTGAGAGTCTGTCACCTTCGGAGAAAGCTGCCCCTCCCCTACCTCCCAAGTCTAAAGGAAGGCCCGAGGTTCTGAGTTTCTGCAAAGACCGGAAGGAGCTGGGTGCAAAACAGCTCCTTCTGAATTAGAACACGAGGGCATCACAGAGCTCTGGAAGTCACCGGAGGTTGTTCAGCCTTCTGAGTCGCCTCATTTCTCTAAAATAAAAATTTCAAAAATCAATGGAATATAGTAATGCAACTTAACTTGCTTAGCATTTTAAAGCTTCCTGTCTAGTGACGTTTTATTTTATTTTAAGTGGGTTTCATTTTGTTTTAGTAACTTGATAGAAGAGTTTAAAGAATTATCCTGAGCTTTTAGGAGGGAAGGTGGCTTTCAATTAAGGGCTTATTTTGTAACTGCTTCCTGTACTCATCACTAGAGGTTCCAGTGGTCCTGTTCCACCTCCCTGAGACACAGCTAAGGGAAGGGAAAAAGAGACCCGGGGTTTCGCTAACACATCTGATAACCCAACTGTCGGCTGGACTTTCTTCTCAGAGTGTAGCCCATTCGTCTGAGTTAATTCACAGTGATCAATTCCTGCGTGGGCTTTCAGTTACAAGTCCGTAAAGCAACAGACTTGTTCAGATACTTCTGTGGGAAACAATCCAGCAACCGACCTCCACCTATTCTGGACCAGGCAACTAGTTATTAAGACCAGATCATGTTTCATCTTAGTTTGACAGCCTATGGTTTGTGCCTAGGTGTCTAATTTGGGGTGTGGAGGGGGGAAGGGGCAGATGTGGGCATGTATATTTTCATTCTTGATCAGAATTCCACCAGGAAGGGAGCCAAACATTCCCTGACCCCTGGACTTGCTTACCCTATATTGTAACTTCTCACCTGGTGCCATTACTAGCCATGCCATGTTGCCTCTCCTCTGGCCTGTCTACTTTGCAGACGCTGCTTGTCATGACGACTTCCTGACACCTGGACAGCATGCTTGAAGCAGAGATGCCATGTCAGGTCTCAGTAAGGCTATTCAGTCCCAACTGATTCCTCAGGAGAGGAGCCCAGAGCCCAGCAGTATGCAGTGTGGCTTTCCCAGATAGTCTTTCTGGATGGTGAGGTAGATGTGGGTTATTGATCTTACTCCTCGAGAATCACATGCCATATTGGATGCTTTTTCCCAAAGAGCGGCCCAGAGGTCACTAGAGAGACTGTCATCTCTCAAGCATCTCTTCTGAGATTGCATTCAGAGACCTTTCCCAGTAGGATTCCACACCAGAGATTCTGCCATAACTGTGGTTTTCTATTTCTCTCGGGGCCTCTTGGTGACTCCTCCCAGGACACCCTCGCTTTGAAAGGGCCACTGCTGAATCTGTCCTCAGTTCTTCTGAACATCCCTGACAACCACCCCACGGCCCAAGGAGAACAGTGGTAATCAATCACTACCATGCTTTAGAACTTTTTGAAAGACGTTCAGCCGGAAGGCTCTTGGGCCGCCGTGCGTCGGAGCCAGCTTGAAGGCACCCAAGAACAGCAGCAAGGTGTCAGAGGAAGAAGGAGAGGCTGGTGGTTCCATGAGAGAACGCTTACTTTCTATATAGGAGACCAGAGTTCGATTCTTGGTCAGTGCACTTCAGCCTGACTACTACCTATTTGCCCTGGAGACTTGTCTACATTGATGAAGAAAAATACGTTTCAGCAGAGCTTATAGACTAAGCCTAGGAAGAATGGCCTGGCAATTGAGAAATCCGCCATTGCAAGCTCTGTAGGATAACACCAGGGTGGCTAAACCAGCAGCAGCATGTGCCGGGCATCACACACCCAGCCCAGTAGGCTTGGGTAGCCCCGTGCTCTCCAGTTGTAGCATCTTCATGGTGTCTGGGGTTTGCTTGGCTCATTCCCTGTCCTGGACACAGAGTGGGCCTGGGGGAGACCCCCATGGAGGGTCATTTTCAGCAGCCCCTGCGCTTTATTCTGATTCCACCCACCGTCTCCGTGCGGCCCCTCCCTCCACGCTTCCCCATCGCCACTATACATCTTTCACACAGCAGGGCAGGGTAATTCACTGCGTGCTAGGCAG
The DNA here is from genome assembly GCA_004026705.1 of Nesogale talazaci. Classification (NCBI taxonomy): domain Eukaryota; kingdom Metazoa; phylum Chordata; class Mammalia; order Afrosoricida; family Tenrecidae; genus Nesogale; species Nesogale talazaci. The sequence goes on from PVJH01002820.1 coordinate 9,434, forward strand.
TAACTATGTAGTCATAACAATAATTCTTGGTACTTAGAGCTCCTCATCCAAGGACGTCGCCCAAGCTGAAAGAAAGCTAACTATCTCTGGTGGAGGTGGTTGTGGTCTCAATTTCGGGCCTGGCCCCATCTCGCCTGATGAGGCTCTCTTTCCCAGAACAGGGAGCTAGGGAGGAGGTGGGGCTGGATGAAACAGACTGGGCCCTCCTGTCCATGGGGCTTCTTTGCTGAGTGCCTGTGAGGCTTGGCAAGTGTGTTGGCCCCCTAAGCCCTCTGACTGTGTGTCATTGAAGAGAAGGAGTCAGTCACCAGCTGGATCTGGAGAATGAAATTGGCCATCTGCCTTAAAGTCTTCTTTCCAGAAGCTGTCCCCGGGGTGAGCAGGGTTGGGCTCTGGTGTGGTGAAGAGGGCCCCAGTCTGGTGGCTTCTCCAAGTCCCCATCCATCTCTAAGCCTCCCCCATTCTTCTGTTACTCTCAGACGGTCCATTATTCTTGCTTAGAAGTGGGTTCACTCATAAGCTCCCCCTGGTGAAAACCCATCCAAGACTGCCTGCCCAGGGGCAACCTGGTGGGGGAAGTGGGAGAGAGGGGGGAGGGGGGGAGGCTCACTGTCTAAAAGCCAGGGATTCCAGTAGTCCCCTTTGTACCCCCACCCTCCAGCGGCACCTTCCTTGACAGACCGGAAGCTTCGGAGTCTGCCTCTTGCCTCTGTGGAGTGGAAGGGCATGTTATGCTTCCCCTTGTTTAATCTAACATCTTAAGAGCTCCTGGGTAGTGCACGCAGTCTGGGATTGGAGTGGTCACAGCAAGACTGTCTGCTTGAAGACCTCCAGAGGGACCTTGGAATGAAGTCCTGGAATCTGTTTCTGAAGGATGGCGGTCGTTGAGAACCCCAGGGGTGGAGCACCATTCTTCTTTCTAACTCTGCACCTTACATGCTGCAGCCGGTGCTGGTCACTCTACACTGTGACATCTGTGGCCAACTGACCTGTCCACACTGGCATGCCCAGATGACATCCTGGGCAGATGGAACCATGGAAAAGCCAGCCCTTAACTGGCTTCATCAGCCCTGGAACTAACTCCGGTCTCTTGGAGTAAGGAAGTCACTGATGAGCTTTTCAGAGTGGTTCAAGAGGAGCGTTTCCGGGAAGTGGGTGGGGATGTTGCTTGTGGCTGTCAAGTGGTTTCTGACTCATGACGATCCTGGTGGGTACGAAGTGGAATGGCTGCACATACCTTTCTCGGGCATAACCTTTCAGAAACCAATCGCCAAGTTCTCTATAGCAAATGTCTGTTCTCTGGAGACCCCCTTACTCTGTGTAATAATAATGGACACCATGTCCTGACGTTGCCCCCACCCCCCTAGTGCCGATTACCTTTCTGGACACTGGAAGATTAGGGGAGAAGTAATAGACATTGCCCTCAGGGAGCTTCCAGTCTTGGGGAGGACGTGAGGTACACCCCCACACACACAAATAGCACGACTTCCTGATTTTTCAGTCACCTTCCAAATTCTTAGTCTGAGCGTGCCCCAAGCTCTGAGACCAAAGGTGTTTTCCCACCTCAAATGCAGTCACGGTGGAAAGCCAGAAGGGAGAGCGATTCAGGGCTGTTAGGTGAGACGCATTTCACCCGTAAAATCACAGGAGCTTTTTCCTTTGACTCAAAGCAAATCCATTTGTCAAAGATCCCATAAATATACATTTGCACTATTTATTACCTCTGCCTATAAAAGAAAATTGTATTAGGTGATTGTGCTGAAAATGTGTCAAAAATATAATTTGCATCTCTTTTATGTGAGTGTTTTTGTGTGTATTTGCTATATTTCAATTTGCTAATATACATATATATCTCTGCAGAGACGTATATAAATGCTGTTTAGTTCTTCTGATCTTTGTTTTTATTTTCCTGGTATAAAAATTTCAATATAATTTGTGAGTCTAAAAATATTGCTTTTGAAAAATAGGGTATGGATCCTTTGTTCCCCTAATTCCCATAATCCAGGACAATAAAACATTCACTAAAAGTATATTAAAGAGAATGTCCTGAAGGATTTGCTTCTCTTTGACAAACGGTCGCTGGAGGATAATGCAAAATGTTCTCTGTGCTGACCCAAATGTCATAGAATTTCTCTCTCTTCCATTCCGCAAATACCCCCACCCCCGTACCTCTGAACCCCTGAGATGGGAGACTCATTTTCCCCTTTAGCAATTTTACAAGCCATAAGGGATTGCGATTACACATGGACAGCCATGCTTTACCCGGCAGAGGTCGTGGATTTTGAAAGGAGTAGTTCGTTACCGGCCTTCTTTTATTTCTACCATCCAAATGCATTGTATCTTTATGCTCAGGGTGGTGGGGCTTTTACAATGAGGTCTTTTCCTGGTTTCCTTCAACCCTTTCCAGCATGTCAGCCAACAGCTCCCCAAGTTAGTGTAGAAGTGGCAAGAAATCCCAAGAGGAGGTGAAGGGACTTTAGGGTCACACAGAAAAATCATTAGAAGATTAAACCTGAGGTCTCCAGGTCTCAAGTGCTCTGTTTGGCTGTTGCAAATGTCATCTTAGTTTCCTTTCCTCATCAACAAGCCACCAACATGTCATTTTGCCCTAACTAGGTGACATCTGAGGTTGAGAAAGGCACCTGTCCTGTCTACATATTTGAACCCTGGAAAGATCCCTCTTTGGTTTCCTTGGGGCCCGGCAGAGAGACCTTAGGATGTGGCTTTTCCAGTCATCTCAATGTCTGTGTGGTGCTGATGGACCTAGATGCTGCCCATTGAGGGACTGAGGTGGGGCCGACCCAAAGAAGTCTCTGTAAGAGGAAGAATGTCCCAGAGCCCTGACTGAGTTGCAGATGCCCGACCAAGCAGGAAGTGTATGAGCAACCAACCCCAAAGTTACACCAATTACAGATTTCAACTGCTGGGGGAGTCCCTCTTCCAGAAGGACACAGAGCACCACACTGTAAACCAGGAAAGATCTCCTAACTCCCGTGTCTTCATCAGCTGCCTCCTGCTCTCCACACACCTACACTCTTGGAAGGAAAGAGGAAGAAAGACGATGATATCACAGAGCCTCAGCACTATCAAAGGGAATGAAAGGTCAACAGCTTTGGGCCTCTTCCCCCTTCCCCAGGTGAAGCCGCTGGAGAAGGTCTCTTGACTTCTCTGTGCAACGAGTTATCATTTAAGTTGACGCGGTGGACCACTGCAGAGAGATCTGTGGAGATGTGCCTCTTGCTGGGAGAGGTAAGATTGTACTTAGGTTAAAAATGGTCGCATTCTAAGGACACGTCATGTTGGGGGTTGTATAAATGGTATCTGCACCATTCAAACCCTAACTCTGTTGACTGCGCTGCACTACTTACTGCAGTAATTATGTTGGTGTTCATTTTCATATATTTCTAACCTTCCTCTTGAACAGAAAGAGAGCAGGGCTCTGGCAAATATTGACCAACTGGGAAGGGTGGCGGCTGCCCCACTGTGGTGGAATGCAGGTCCTGGGGGATTTGCAGGGTGTTTCAGGATTGTGACGGAGAACTCCCGGATGGGCACAGGTCCTGACACTAGCCATTGACTGGTGCCTAAGTCCGTTTTCATCTCAGTACCTCACACTTCATGTCTATAAAACAAAAAACTCAACCAAGAAACTATCAAGATTTCCTCCTTTAAGTCTCCAGTTGTTAATGGTATGAGAAAAGGTCTTTAATCACTCATTGTCTTTCTCAAACTGGCTGCACTCTCAGTTCATAGTGCTTACCGTCATTGTAGTCTGTAGGGAAACTATTCAAAGCGCTTTATGCAGTCCAACCTATGTAGTTCTCACAACCGAGCTATGACGCTTGTCCTCTGATGCTGTCACCACTTACTGACAACACTAGACACAGTGGGGAACTTGAACAAGGCAACATAATTAGCCAGTAGGACAGCTGGAATTCAAACACAAATAGTTGATTCTGTAGCCATGGCTGAGCCCCTCGTGCATGAAGGGAACTGGTGGCAATAGGCTGGCTTTGGGGAGGCGATGTTGTCCCATGCTTCTTGTTGGGAGTTGTGAAGCTCCTGAAGAGGACGCTTCTGGAGGGCCACCCAGGCCCACTTTCATTTGTTTCTTATTTCCTGACCCCCAAAGATTGTTTTACAACTTATTCTGCTACCAAGCATTTGTGAAGGGCTGACTGGGAGGCTGTGGCTTGGGTTCTGACGTGGATCTGAGGTGAGGATTAAAGGATTAAAGGAGTAGGAAAGTGAGCTGCTGCACAAGGTCCATTTCTGAGTTGTGTTTTAGCAACTTGCACTCAAAGATGCCATCCTGGTTCCGGGAAACCAAATGCTGTCATCTGGTAGAATGTTGTAGAAGCCCTCCTGGAGCTGTCTGCAGAGCTGCAGCAGAACCCCAGACGGGATCTTCTTATCCTGCGCCTGACCCTTGCCCTGATCCTTCACTTGTTCATTTGGCTTTGGGGGGAAGTGGGAATCATTTATCCTTTCTTTTTTTTGTTGTTTTGTTTTGTTTGTTTGTTTGTTTGTTTGTTTTGTGGCATCACTGCCCTCTTGTGGGAGTGGGAGGTCCAGCCTTGCTCCTAGAGAGCTGCTGCTGGATTTGAACCACCAAGTCAGTGGGCTGCAGTTCCGCACTCAACCACTATGCCACTGGGACTCAGCCTTTCAATTGATTTACTTGGAATACCCTGTCACAAGAAAATAGGCACATCTATTCTTTGGAGCATGCAAACCCCTCCCCCCACACACACACATGCATAAAATGCTCATTTCTAACAGAGTGGATAGCCCACAAAACAAGTGGCAATGTCCTGTATTGAGGGGACAAAAGCAGCAAGTGGTTTTTTCCTGCAGTCCTATGAGCATGTATGAACACCCTCACCGTCATTCTCTAAGGGCAGCGCACGTGTCAGCAACCAGCCCCTCCCCAAGAGGCACTGCAGCTGGAAGGAGGGGACAGGAGCTCCTGCTCCTCAGACGGACTCTTCTGGGTCCTGCAGGAGTCCAAGTCTCTAAGGTTTCAGACCTTGTGAAGGTTACTCCCTTCAAGGTGGATGAAATGAAGCCTCCTTAGCCAAATAGACCAGAGGCTCTTAAATGTATCTGACCTACCACCCCTGGCAAGCAGACTCATTTGTACTATAGCCTATAACCCAGGATAAAGTGTAGGTATCTGCTGTTGCAACCCCGCCCCCCCACACACACCCCAATTGTTGGCGTCTTGGTTGCCGATCACGCTTGTTTGTTGATACAAAACCAGCTGGCCTGCAAATTTCTGGGAAAGGGGGTGTTCAAGGGGCAACAGAGTTGCTCCACTGTTTCTATGCCCACAAGTGGAGATGTTGGAAGGGACAGTCCAGAGGAGGAGCAGGCCTCAAGGTTCCACTGGCTGAGATTCCATCCCAGAGTATCTCCCATGAACATGGAGCCCACAGCTGAGGAAGACCAGGCCGAGTCCAAGGGTCCCTGACCAGTTCCCAGTCATAATGGGAAGTGGGACGTTGGATGGCAAAATGCCCAAGGTGTCCACAGAGGCTCCCAGGTTTTCCCCAAGCAGCATGGTTCACACAAGCTGGGGAGAGATCCAGGCTGTGCTGACGGACCATAGCCTATTCCTGGCTATTTATAAAATGGTGGAGGGCAAGGGGTGGGCGAGAGAGGGGGGAGAAAGGCTTGCGCCCTACACCACCCCGATGCTTGGAGCCGCAGCTAGCTAGCTGGCTCTCATCAGCTCCTTCCTTGACAAGAGAGGTGGTCTGCACTCCTCTGAGATGACTTGGCAAAAAAAACACCAGTGAGCATGTCATTCTAGAAGATGGCTCGGAACTGGTGACTTGCTGAACGCCGCTGTGGCGGTTGCCAGGAGCCAGCAGAGCACTCACCCTCTCTGGCAGGAGGCCATGTCATCTGCCTGATGCAGCCGCCGCCGCCGCCAGCCTGCAGCCATTGGAGGTGAAGACTCCTGTGCCCCTGCCCTCAGGATCATTTACCTCCTGAGGAAGTATGTGATCTTTGAATCCAGGAGAAGCAAACGTGCTCGATTATCTCTACAACTGTGACTAGTCCTTCTAGAATTTGACTGTGGGTTGAAAGAGGGAGAAATGAGAGAGAGAGGGAAATATAACACCAATCCCCCTCCCCGAAGCAACAACAAAAACAAAAACACACAAGACACTAAGTACAGGATAATGTCAAAGGAAGCAACGCTCCCGCTCCATTTTCTCCTTTTGTTTCCTGTTTCCAATAGCTACTGGGTTCCGAAGAGGAAAGGAACAACTTTAAAAAACAATTAGCGGGACATGTGGCGTTCCTTCTTGGCTGGAACCACACAGGCTCATCTGCCGGCAAATACTCGGCCGTCTTTCATGAAAAATGTTTTAGAACTAATGAGCTATATTTGCATTCCCCGCAGAACGGATTCAGAATTTTTCATCTACGCCGCCCCATGAAAAATGGATGTGTTTGGCACCGAAGCCATGTGATCATAAAGCCCAGCCTCAGTGGGACGACGACAATCAACCTCCAGAATGACTTTCCGAGTACCGCGAGAGCCCGGCTTCCCCCCGGGAAGGTCAGGCCAGTGTGAACGATGGAGGGTCCCCCCCCACCCCCGCACAAACCTAGACGCTGATGAGATTTGTTTTTGTAGATAATCTGCAGCGGCGAAATTTTTCATAATGTCACTGCAAAATAAATTAAAATGTTCATCTTCATATGGCTGGTTCCATTGCATTAAAATAAATGTTGCAAGCTCATTTAATTAGTATAGTTAGGAATGTCTCTTCCCTGCTTCACTGACTCTCCAAATCACAAGTTAATTTGTCAAAATCAGACCATTGTTTTTCCTTCATTCTTCATTACTAGAGACAGCCCCATTTAAATAAATGTTTATGCTACAGAGAGCAGAGAAGTGAACAACCCCAAATATTTTCATAAGCCAATGCGGGGAAAAGTTTCGAGCGCAGGGAGGGCGGAGGCATTCGGTTGGCGTCCTGCCTCTCTGTGCGGTGATTGGCTACGTGCCTGACGGAGAGATACCGAGCCGAGCAGTCGTCTGGGTAACTGATGATACGCCGTCCGCCATTGCTCATGTTGGCGGCTCCAGCCTCTTGAAAGCACTTTTCTTCTGTGTTTTCAAAGACAAATGATGGCAAAAGATACCATCTCTATGAATTACCCTCATCACATCCTTCTCTCCAAGAATCCCTAGTTAATCAATTAGTCGGCATTGAGTGGGGGCGGGGGGGTGGTGCGAGAAGGGGAAGGGGTTGTCCGGGGGATGGGTCGGGCGAGGGTCTTGGCTTTCCACAGTCCTTGGCTTGACCACGCCTGCCTGTGAGCAATGGCGACCCGCGCTGAGAACGTGAAAGATAACTAGACCCCGGAGACTGCCTTTGTGAGCTCCTCACTCTCTGACCTTCCGGAGCCTCCCAGAACATTCTAAAGGATGGGGATGATGTGTGTCCATTAAGAGCAGTTTGACTTCCATGGCAACAGCTGTTTGTTGGGGTTCGTGGTGATGACCAAGGGAGAGGGGCTTATTAGACCATCATCAGCACCCTGGACTCATGGTTGGACAAGCTTATTAGACCATTATTACTAATGCGATGTTGCTCACTTGCTCAGTAGAGGCTGCTCCATCGACAAAGGTGATGGCCCTCAGCTCGTATTCAGCCTCAGCCAAAGACCGGTCCCTGTTCTTCCCTGAAACCTTGCATTTCCCTATCAGGACATCGCTTAGCCTCCTTTGCCCCTAAAGAAGCTGAAAGGCCGGCTCGCCTTTTTCCTCTAATTGTGTCAGGGTTTCTTGCTCTCGTACCCAGTTCTCTCTGCTGCGTTTGCAGGGAGGTTCGCCCTGGGACTAAATGGATGCAAAGACAGTGGAATGTGTCTGCGTGGACTGCCGCAACACACTGCGTTAAAAGGCTTTCAAAGCTGCCCTGGGTTCGGCGTACAGCATCAATCTTCCTTTTTTCTTTCTTTAATGTACGATTTCGCAATCATTGGGGCCAACTTGGCTTCACTGGTATATTCACTGATCTGGATATGATTGCTACATGTTAAACAAATGTCTCCTCCTTAATTTTCAGAGTTTAGAACGCAACTGAACTCCCAAAGTCTGCAGCACATGGGGGCACTAGCACTCCTGGGCTCTCCCCACTCGAAGTCGGGAGCAATCTGAAATGGACGGCTGAGCGTGACACTGAACGTTCATTAAGTTCATAAACATTTGTTGAACGCCTGATAGATCCCAGGCAGTGATCTAGGTATTGGCTGCGTAGAGTTAGTCTTCTCTTTAACAAAAGAAGACCATTCTGAATAAGCCATGGCAAATATGCCCTGGAGCCCGGCGATCTGATCACAGAACCATCCCATCTAACCATCTAATCTAACAGCGGGGTGACTTCCAGAAAAAAAGACTTTGTGTCTCTGGTTGGCTGCAGTGCAGTCTTTATGAACCCAAAAAAAAAAAAAAAAGAGTCAAAGCCAGGTACATGAAAGGCAAGTCAACTGAGCTAGTGGCAGGGCACCCATTTGGTCTTGGCAGCAGTCTAAAGGAAACATAAAATAGCTGCTTGGAGTCACTTCTCCTTGGGTCAGGTCGTTCTACAATGTGTTTCCCAGGAAGTGACTGAAGTACCCTCTGGGCATTGAGAAGGCCCAAAGCCAAGGCATCTCAGCAAAAGCGAGTACACTTGGGAGCAGAGGGGATGTTTTCGTTGTAAAACAGGCCCGTCGTGTCAGCCTGTTTCTGTGGCCCTCAACACAAAGTCACACTGGAAGCATAGGTAGATGCCTAGAGACAGGTACAGCACCCATGGAGTAGGGCAGGAGGACAGGCAAGTCTAGCCAAATTCTGTGGGGTGTTTGCCATGGAGGAGAACAGACCGTGGTTCAAAACCCAGGTTTCACCTTCTGGCCTTGACCTTAGACAAATGATACCCTCTGTGAGACTATTTTGCTCCTAAGAAAATGGATGTCATCAGTCTGTACACATATTGCATGGCTCTTGTGAAAACTAAGTGGCACACTGTGTATAGACGAGATCTGGCTCCTATCAGATGTTTGCATAGTTTTAATTCTATTCTTGAGTGTTGGAGGAAGAGCAAAAGCAGTAAACAAGTTGATGCATCACAACAGGTATGGATAGTGGTGGTGCTCTTTGGGAAATTTCCGTTTTTAAGACATTTGCTGCTTAATGAAGTGCACTTGGCAAACTACTCGAGTGGGACATGACTCAGAGTGAACCACATAGGTTTCTGATTTCCACAGATTACAGACTCCATTGCGTTTTGATTGGGAGTGAACTGAGTGGTCACCTGGCTAAAACCCACTCACAACCTGCAAAGAGATGAGATGTCAGTGTCATATGAGGTGGTACCCAAAAGAACCTAGAAAAAATTTTGGTTTTCAAAGCTATGCCTTCAAATTTTTTTACAAAACAACCTAATCACCTTTGTAGGATTATAGGATTAAGGTGTCGGTGTTACTTAATTGCAATTGTGAGGCTAAATTATGTACAGGTGCCAAGTTGGCAAGGGGTGGATTGAGGTAGTTAAAGTTTATTGTGCCAACATGGCCGATAAACACACGTGGGGTTAGTTGAAGGGTGAAGAGCTAAATGGCCTGGGTGACCCTCATCTTTCTAGTTCTTGGGTCTCTTGCTTTTTGATTTTCAGACCAGGGTGCAGCTGCCTTAGCTAATTCCTCGCTTCAGCTGGCAAGGCTCACTTCCTACAAGATATCCCTGAGGAGAAGCCACCTGGACCTACCCCAGTATGGATCTGGGTGCCAGAGCAGCCATGTGGAGACCCCTGCCAGTGCTGTTTACCTGTTCACTGATTCAGCTTTCCTCCTGCAGTCAGCATCATTGCATGTGTTTTGTGAGATTAGTGTCAGGCATATGGACTAATGTTGGAAATGTGGGCTTGGGCAACACTGGGCTGGAATGTTTTCTTATGAGCACTTACCCTTTATATAAAACTTGCTCTTATATATGAGTTTCTGTGGATTTATTTCTCTAATGTACTCAGACTAACACAGAAAGCTTGATTAACAGTCTGACCTGGTGAAATGAACTCCAAATGCCCTGAGTTGACATTTTTGTTTATTTAAGAAGTTGATAGACTTTCAGAACGAGGCTTGTCATCAATCGACTTTTCACCTTTCTTGAAATGAGAAAACCACCCATACACTTCAGTTTTCCCCATAGCACTGTCTTTGTAAGCTGTGTTCAACAGCACAACAGTTTCTGTGGCATTTTTCCTGAGCAGGCATCAAAATTTCACAGCTGCATGCTGTTCTCTTAAATCAGCCATCACACAAAAAAGAGGATCCAGCAAAACTGCTTTTACAAAAAAATTCGTCGTGACCAAAGAGACCCTTCCAGGTGACACCACTGAGTGCAGTAACTCAAAGTGAGAAAAATGTGTACTATGAAAGCTCTGCTTCACCCAGCACAAGTCGGGTTATTTGGGGGAGGGTGCCCCTTCATACACTATGTAAGTTGCACTTTATGGTATGAGTTCAGATATGTGAAAATCACATATCTATTTCTGATTTCTAACACCCCCTGTCACTAAAGTGCCTAGACAAGGTTCTCTCCTATGACAAGGTTCCCCAATCCTCTATCATCTTTCCCACCTTCCTTCAGCCTTTTCTAGATTTATCATGTCCCAGCTCCCTAGAAACAAGATCTGACTATTTAATTCCAAAATCTCAACCTTTGGAAACTTGATGAAACACGGCTCTACTCCGGCCCACATGGAGGCATCATGGGTTTGGATCAACTCAAGGACAACTGGTATGAGAGAAAAGAAAAAGAAAAAAAAAGAGCAATAGTGACTTTGTTTGTGCTTGCCAAGTCTATTGTTAACGGTAGCTAGCTACCCCATGCTGCCTTCACTTCAATCCCTAGGTCTTTATTTGACACCTGGCTAGCTGATAGTCCTGGTGGAGTGGTGGTGGTATATGTTTGAAGCCGTTCCCTGCTTCACAGGAGAAAGACACAGCTTTCTATTCCCCAAAAAGGGTTACCGTCTCAGAGACTCACCGGAGCAGCCCTCCTCTGTCCTATAGCGTCACTGTGAGTTGGGCTTGCCTTGATAGCAATGAGTTTGCTTTTGAGTTTGAACTGACAGCCCTAGGAGTGACGTCAGATGCTGCACTGATTACTGCAAGGCCAATGGTTCAAACCTTTGAGCAGCTCCAAAGGGGTGAGACGAGGCTGTGCACATATTCACAGCCTTCGGAGCCCTCTGGAGGGTCAGTTTGACTCAAAATGGACTCAGTGGCAGAGGATGCTTAACGGGGAGTTTTCAGATTCTAATCCAGTAGATGTGTCATCAGCAACTCTCCTGGCAATGGAGCTTCATGCTTATCACCATTAAATTCAGGGGGTTTAGGGCTCTCATTTCAGCCTGTTGTGATTTTATTGCATTATAAATCTGTTGTCTGGTGGGTTGGTTTTACTTCCTGGCTCCTGGCTGTTAGTCGGCCCTACTTCTCTCTCCTTCCCCAAAGATGTCATGAGGGTGTTTGTCAAAAGATTTGCTGAAATCAAGAGACTCATTCCTCCAAGTTTCTTGTTCAGAAATCTGGCTCACAGTCCTGCCCATCTCAGGCTCTGATGCCTCTTGAGTGCATGTTGCTGGTCCAAGCAGTTCTGACTCAAAGCAACCCTTTGTACAGCACAGCGAGACACTGTCTGGTCCCGCCCCCTACTTAGATTGGTTGTCACAGCCACTTTGTCCGTCCATCTTGGTGTGGACCTTCCTCTTTTTTTTGCTTCTCCTCGACTTTAGCAAACATCATGTCCTTTTCCAGAAGTGGCTCTCTCCTTATAGCATGCCCAGGCAAAGTCTCATGTCCTTGTTTCCAAGAAGCCTTCTGGGTCCACATCTTCCAAGACAGATCTGTTTGTTCTTTGGGTCCTTTCCAGCTTCTTCGCTGGCACCATAACTCAAATGGATCTCAAGTCCTTTCAAACCTCGAGAGATTCCATAGAGAGAGGGGGTCACTCATGGTCACTGAGCACTTTGATCCTCAGTCAACTCTTTAAGATAAACTATGTCAAATGGAACTGAGGAACAGCTGCTAGAGAAAAAGGAAGAGATGAATGAAAAAAAAAAAACACTCCAGATAGAATTCTGCCTATGTCACTTTTTTTCCTAAAAACTAAAATAATATAGTGAACGATTGCTAAAATGCAAGTAAGCATGAGAAAAACAACAGCAGCTAAAAACAGCGCACTTTGATGTGAAATGAAGCTCTCCCCTGAGCACCTAGGATCAGGTTTCATGGCACGTACACACAGCCTCAGCTTTTGCTTCTTATCCTTGTTTATAAATATCATAAATGCCAAAGGAATTTGCATTTATGTCAAGTTCAAAGGCAGAAAACACTCACTTATGACATTCGGAGCCAGGAGGAGGTTTGCCACCAGAGAGGAGGGTGGAGCACTGAGTGAGAAAGGCTCTAGGGGCTTGGGGGATCCTAGTCATGTTGGACTTTATTGAGATGATATGTGTGTGCTCAGCCTGTGGGCATTTGCTTAGCTCTATCAATGTGAAGCATATATTTCCTTATTTATAAATATGCTAGCAGGGAAAATTTGTAACGATCAGAATACTTGTTCTAAAACTAGATTCCCCCACCCCCTGCCCCCCACATGGCAGAAGGGCATATGATTGAATTCATTCCTTTCTGTTGTTGTTAAACCTTCTTTATTTCACTTTCCTCCTCCCTGCCTTCCCTCTCCTGTTCCCATCCACATCCTTGGCCTTCTCAGGGTCATCAAAGACTTGTCTGTTGGTGTATCGGCCATATCTCTTCTTCTGTGTGTTTCTTGTAAGAATGGTGGTATCAAATGTTTCTCTTTGTCAGACCGATTGAAGTTTGCTGAGCATCCTGTTCTTTAGTGTGTCCATTCCTCAGACGTTTGTTTTCTACTGCCTTATCTGTGCAAAGTATTGTGTCAGGACCCCGGCAACAAAATGAAGAGGAAGCATATGGGGCCCACGTCCCTAAGGATCTGCAGCATAGGGAAGAAGGGCCTGGTGGGATGTGGCTCTCTCCAAGGTGGATTCCTGAGAAGAAGGCTGGTCTTCATGTAAGACTGTTTGACAGAATCCATATATTCAGAAATCGCATGTAATCTTTAAATGTCAATTTATATTTAGCGAGTGACTTGTCATGTTACTGCCTTAGTCATACGATAAAGAGCTTCTCCAATCCTGCTGCTCTCTCATCTTTGAAAGGGCTAAGAGAAATTTATGCAAAATCAATAACATTTTCCTGTTTGTTATTATTGACCGTATTAAAATAACATGCACTTTATCTCCTGTTTTTCAGAAGTCTACCTTTGAAACATAATCCAAACAGGAGAGATTTTCACAAAATCGATTATAAGGCAACTTTGGAATATATAGATAATGTAGTTAATGAAAAACTATACCCATTAACTGATGTGTTCATAAAATTTGTGGCCTATCCAGATACTCTGGTCTTGTATCTCTAAATCTCTCTACATCAGAACAATAGCTATGGAAAAGAATGAAATGCTAATAAATGCTACAACATGTACAATCTTGAAAACATGCTGCCGAGTCTTAAAAGATGTGAGTGGCCATCTAAGATACAACTCTTGGTGTGATGGGTAGGTTTGTTATGCCAACATGGCCACCGAAGATTGGTGGGTCTGTTGTGACGGCACGGCCAATGAACACACGGGATGAATTGAAGGGCAGAGATAGGAAGGGCTCAGGGTGTCCCATCCTCTCTCTTGCTTCCAGATATTCGAACCAGAGAGCTGCCTTGTTCGTCCTGTGCCTTGACCTCCAAGCAACACTACCAGTGGGACACCTAATCGTGGACTCTGTTGCTGTGAGTTGATATTCCTTCAAGCCCTATTTCGCCACATTCCTGGGATATACATCTCTTGAGCTGGGGACTGTTGTACTCTGTCATCTGGCTGACTGTTGGAGACCTGCTCTGCTGTTTGCTGCCTGTGACCAGATAGCCTGGAATGCTCTACAGAGGACTGCTCAGCAGCCCTCAAGACTTGAAGGACTGCCAGGTTCTACTTGCCTCATGCAAGTGAGTTGCACCGAGCAATCTGTACTGCTTTATAGATAGTTAACTGTTTCTTTCTTATCTTATATACCTTTCTCTAAATATAAATATAAAAAAAGAATTACTAGTGTCCTGATTTTTATTTCTCTAAGAGAACCATGCCTGGCACAATTGGTCTCTCCCTGTGGGAGCAAAGAAGATTGAAGCAAATTCAAAGACACAAGGAGACTATTGGTCCACAGGATTAACCGTGCCTGCCCGCCACTACCAACTACTACAATTGGATCCCAATGCCTGGTCATAGACAGAGAGGGAGAACAAAATTAAAAATCATAAAATAGATCAGACTAACTGATCTAATAGAGACTGGTGGAATTCCAGAGACCATGACCCTCAGACATCCTTCAAACCTTGAAACGGAATCTGACAGGGAGGCCTATAAAGTAAAGTGACCAGGTTTTAAGCAGGACACCATTTACCAGGGTGGGGGGTGGGGGCCTTTATTAAAAATTTGGCCTATATGGAGCAACAAAAATTTTCATAGAACGCAAAACATAGTATTGTGATATATTTATTTTAATTTTAGAATGCCGCAGGACGTTGTTAAATTGTTAAAAAGTGGGACGTCTGGTCTCTTTACTATAAAGGGAAGGAACAAACTTCCCAAAGCTGGCAACAAGGCCGTAAACGGCAGTGTTTTGCTCCAAACAAAGCTGACAGGGCAGGCAGGGAGAATGAAAGAAGAAGCAGTGGAAATGGGAAAGCCGGGCAGGCAGGAGGAAGAACGCTGTCACATCATGGGAGCTGCAGCATGGTCACAAAGCAAAGTAGATATAAACTGGAAAAATCACTTGTTTGGTAAAATTTCACCCAAATTACACAAGGTGTGTGTGTCTTTAATAGTCAAATATCCTAGTATCAGAAATCAGTCACAAAAGACCACCTTGCCTAGGATTCCATTTATAAGAAATGTCCTAGGCCAATCTGTGTCGCTCAGAGGCTGAGGGAGGGAAGAAATGGAGAGTGAAATGGGTGCATCTTATGGTATCTGAATTATATGCTATTACCTATATATATTTTCAAACATATCCATAGAAACTCTAAATCATCAAGTTATTTTAGTTGGGAATGGTGATGCCTTAGGCTGCTAACCGTGAGGTTGGTGGTTCAAAGTAACCAGAAACTCCACGAGAGAAGGATGCAGCTTTCTACTCCCCTAAAGAGTGAGTCTCAGAAATAAACCCCCAGGAGCCCTCTATTCCAGAATGTACTCGATGGCAGGGAGTGTGGTTTGGGGTCTAATGGATCTAAGCGCCCCAGAACACAGTCCCAGAGATGACAATTACCTAGGGGGGAATGGGCTGCCACTGTAGTGGAAATGAAATCAGGGCAGTTGCTAGACAGAGCTGGGCAGGCCACAACGCGGGGCTAGGGCCAGCTCCACCCATTCTGTGGGCCAATCAGAATTCACTCAGGACTGAATTACCTGCACCAGTGAGCATTTCATGAACTCCCCGCTTTTCTTAACCTGATTGACAATGAAAACGCACTTGGTTTGCCTCTCCGAGAGGCAGACCTTCTCCGATTTCTGCTTGGAGAAATTAGGAAGCAATTTACACACAACAGCATTTATGGGGTTTGGTGAGCAATCTGTGGGGAAGAAGAGGCGGAGAGAGCCCCGAAGAAGCAAGCAAAAAGACTCTGCTTAGAAAACCCAGGTAGGCTCTCGGCAATAACCACGTTTATTGCCTGGACAGTAAAAAGTACTGGAGAGTTTAAAATAAATTCAGAGTTATTTAAACTTAATTTATGACCAGGAAAATAAACCTCTCTTTCGCCATTAATGTGTTTTTTTATCTGGGCCATCAAACGTCATACGCTACTGATTTGGGATGTAAGGTCATTGGCAACAACATATCAGAGATGTCAGCGCCACAAATCAAGTGAAATCCCCTTAAAAATAAAAACGTCAGGAGTAAAATAATAGGCAATAGTTATTTCATGCTATGAAAGACTTGTAATCTATCAAAGGGTTCACCTTTCCCTACCTTTTATGATGTATCACTTCGAACAGGAAATATACTTCCGCTTACCAGAGAGAGACCACAGGCAGGGGGCCGTCGATGGGGAAAAGAATGATGACAGGATAATAAGACAATTTGGAGGCACATAAACATTAAAAGGCCGGCCATGGGATCTATCAAACGACGAACAAATGATCCCGCATATATGGGGACTTGCCGTATAGCATGTCAGCTCTTTTAAGAGGTCACCTTATGGGTCACCTAAAGCTGGGTCTTTGAAACCAGAATAGACATTAGACTGGATTTTGGATCTCAAAGGGAGCAGCGGGTTGGAGAATGTCTTAGGACTTGAGAAGCAAATGCAGTTTTTACATCGAAATCTAAATCCACGTGCGACCCCGTGGTCCTTTCTCCAAGGAATGGATAAAAGGCCAGTGATGATCGGCAGGAAGGAGATGAAGGGTCAGAAGCTTGGAGCAGCCGGGTTCCTTATGAGCCTGATGTTGAATCCCAGGCGGGCAGTGGCATTTGCCATAATGCGTTGCTGCTAAATGCATTAACTTCTGGCTGGGTAAATTCACCCTGGATTACACTTGATGCATACACATCTGACTAAAGGGGTTATCAAAGGCTGTGGAAAAAAGGAATCTGTTTTATCCTAGTGACACTTCTTGCAATGATTTTCTAGGGTGTTAAAGGTAAAGTTCTCGTTTCCTGATTCGAAGGTTGAAATGGCTTTGGGGAAAGAAGGCCATTTCCCTATCAGTGCACATTTTGACCAAGGTGGCAGGGAGCAGTTAAGTTAAATCGCATCCCTGGTGCCATTGTTTCAGATTCCTAAAGTCCTTTGTTGGGTGTGGTGGCGGCCGGGGTGGGATCAAGATTGCCCATCAGGGGTGATGGACCAGTCACATGATAACTTTTCTACCAAGGTCGCAGCCCTGCCACGCTGCCGTCCAGAAGGGTGATATATAGTAGTTTCCATAATGGAGCATTAGTCTCCGCTGTGCTGACATTGTCATTTTAGTCATGCGATTGGACTTCGAAGACCTGAAAAGCTACCCCCCTTCCCCCATTTGATAGATGAGGAGCCCGCAGCACAGCCCAAGGAGCCGAGTGCTTGGGGAAGAGCCAGCCCAGAGCCACCTCTGTGGCTCCTTACTCTGCCCGGCCCACCAGTGAAGCACCCATTCAGACTGGGGCGGGCGGGGGGGGCAGTTTGCAATTATTTCCACACTTGGATTAGTATTCCCCAGGGAAGTAAGTCACTTAGTGTCTGCGTCATAGTGTTGCCATCCAGCTATGTGCTCTCTCTACCACTTGACTTTTGGGGGGTAGCTCTGGGTGTCTTATGAAAGGGAGTCCCTAGATAGTGCATTTGACTATAAACAAAAAGCTTGGCAATTCAGAGCCACCCAGCGGTACCTTGGAATAAAGGCCTGGTCATCTGCTTCTAGTAACCCTGCCTTTACAAACCCTAGAGCGTGGTCTTGATTCTGAGGACAGGTCAGAATTAATGTCCAGGCAACAAGAAGAAGTCTGTATTGTGTAAAGACCTGATGGTCCGAATCCACGTGCCACTCTGCCAGGCCCCCCTGTTGACTAGCTTTGGCATCTTGCACAATATGCTCCACCTTTCCTAATGTGGGTTTCCCTGTGCAACAGATGCTGGTAGGGGGGTGGGGGTGGGGTGCAGATTAAATGGACAGCTCTCAGCTCAGTGCCTGGCACTGCACGCCCAACCCACTGTCCTCAAGTCCATCTTGAGGAAGACGGAGGCAATGGAAATGAGGCCTTACATCTTGAAGGGAGAAGAAACCTCCATCTTTCTGCTCTGGAGCAGTTGATGGGTTGGAACCACTGACCTTGCAGTGGACAGTCCAGCGCTTACCCCAAAGTACCATCAGAGAGCCTTGACCCTGAGGACTGGACCACAGAGTGCTCATTCATAAAACAGAGAAGACGGAAGCCCAGGAAGTACAGAGCAGGTGACCTGGGAGTGCTGGCCGGCCAGGGTCCTCTCGGCCAGCACTCGAGGGGAAAGCTTTGTCTTGTACCTCATTATGTGTATTGCTAGATAATTTCCATACTTAAAAACCCACCACTATCAAGCATACAATGCAGTCATTTTGGTCCATTCACGAGACTGTGCAACTATCATCACTGTCTGCTCCTACCCTAGCCTCGCCATGCCGCCTTACCCGGGCAGCCTGGGCTCATTAGCAGCCCCTGCCTCTGCTCTCTTCTCCTCACCCTCTGGCAGCCACTCCCCTACTCTCTGTTCCTGTGACTTTGCCTGTTTTGAACATTGGGTGTAAGCGCAATCGTTCATGGAATATGTTCTCTCGGGCCTGGCTTCTTTCAGTCAAGTGTCCTGTTTCCAAGGTCCTCAGACCTGTGTCGAGTGTGGCGCTGGGAGACGTGATGCAGAGAATGCAGGTCTCACAGTATCCAACCTTTCCCAGCCCGACCTGCTATCCTTACAGCCACCTGCTACCTGACCGATGGCTCTTCTACCAAGACGGTTCTGATTCCCGGTCCCTCGGCGAGCGACAAGAGCCAGCGAGCCCCTGTTTATTTGTGGATGTGGCTTATGAATGACAAATGATGCTGAGGCAGTCCTGTGGGCATCAGATGAATTATTTATACGCCCGATTAAGTTGTTTTACTGGAGGATGCAAACTTGCTTAACTCCTGAGTTTTCAGCTTGCTGTGTTCCACTGAGCGCTTGCTAATCAGTCTCTGGTTTTTACTTTGGAGTGAGCCGAAAACCAAATGACTGATATCCAATAGATTCAGACAGGTAGGGACCAGGCAGGGTAGGGTAAGGAGTCCTGGAGGCGATGGGGGTTCAGCACTGAGCTTCTAACCAAAAGGTGGACAATTCAACACCCCCGCTCCCCCGCCTCCCAGCCACTCAGTGAGAGAAAGATGAGGCCATATGCTCTTGTGACGATTTCATCTCAAAAACACTGGACAGAGGGTTTCCAGGAGTCAGAGTGGACTCTGTGCCAGTGAGCCTCAGAGGAGGGAGCTGCCTTCCTGGGATTTCAAGGGATGTGATCTTCATGGCAGCAGACTGCAGCCTCTTTCATCTGCAGGTTTGAACCTCTGATCACTTTGTTCAGTCAGCGCTTCAGCACTAGACCAGTGGTTTGGTGACCCTCTGGAAAATCCATGGGCATTGGGATTAGGTGGTCAGAGAGATGTCCGGACCCACGCCGCATAAAGGGAAAAGCAAACCAAGGGCTGAGGCCAGTTAACAGAAAAACCCTCAGTTCCTATAAAATGTTTATTGGCATAGCTGTGTTTTTGAAATGATTAGGCCTGTGCAAGTCTAGAGTGACAGATATTTAAAACCAAATGTAATGATACAGCACCTTTATTCATTTTCTCCAAGTTTAAGGGCAGCTTTCTTTCCTCCGGGCACAAAATTTTCACTCAAAAGTAATTGCTAACCTTGCTTCATCCTATTACTTGTAAATTCAATATAATTAGAGACATATCCAGTTCATTACCAGCTTGAACTTTTGCTCAGCATTTTTTCAGCCTGTTGCCTTCTCACACTACTTTATTGAAAACTGGTTTAAAGGGAAATAATAACTCCCAAGTACATTTTATAGGAACCGCTCAAAAGACAGGACCCAGTGCCAGAAACTAATAAACTCAAATCACGGAACCTACATCAGAAGGCTGCTATAAAACGGGTGCGGAGCAGTGCTGGCGCGTCCTGACCTGAAAATTGAAATGCGTCTGCCCTAATACATGGTTCCATTGCGGAAGCTGTCACCAGGCCACGCAATTTTAAAGCCATATTCCTATTCCATTGACTGTAATGCAATTGTGCACATGAACATCCTTTCTTCCTCCAAAGAGCTCCAAACATTTTCCCCTCGTGCTGCCCAGAAGCAATACAGGCAGACATTGATTCATCCTGTGTCATGGAGCAGGATGCTGGGGTGGGCAGTGGTTTGGGGGTGGGAGGTAAACTCTTAAGATGGGGAGTTTGGGCCCTAATGCTTTGAGGAGCTGTTTTGGACTCTCGGGAGAGAGGATATCAGAGCAGGGTCTAGGGAGAGGGCTCCAGGTGAGTCCAAGTTGAAATGCTTGTGGAAACCCTGAGGTCTGTCATCAGGCTTGCTGGGCCACATGATAAGGCCTGTAAGGTTGACAACCCGAGGGCCACAATGAAGGGCAACATTGGCGGCTTTCAGTGTCATGCCCCAGAAATCCCAGAAGCCAAGTCAGAGCCGCTAACATGAGTGAGAGGCTGACAGGTCCTGCTGAAGGGACATCTGCGGTACTGTTGGGAAAAGACTGTTGCTTCAGGTGACCTGGTCCCCTGGGGAGCTGAATGCTTGGCAGGTGACCTCACGGTTTCGAGGGTAGGTTGTTTCTAGGGACTCATTTCTTCACCCTGCAGTTATTGAAAGTAACACATTCTGGAGGGGGTGGCTTCAAACAGCTTATTAAAACATCTACCCGTAATGGTTCCTCAAAAAGTTAAACACACAATTACCCTTTGACCCAATAATTCCACTCCTAGATATATAACCAAGATGTGCAAAAGTCAGCATTGAATGAAAGACTCATCCATCAGTTTTGGTCGCAGCCTTGCTCACAATCGTCAGAAAGCAGAAGCAGCCCAAGGACCCACCAAGAGGTCAAGGTCAAGGCCAACTGAAGGATAAGTATACAAGGGAGTATGATCTGATCATAAAAGGGATTGAAGTTTCAATGCATTTGATGGCATAGGTGAACCTTGAAACCATTGTCGAGCAAAATTAAACCATCGCAGAAGGACAGCTATTATATGATCCTTCAAATATGAAGTATCTAGGGTAAACAAAGTTCACAGAGAATGCAAAATTATCAGAAGACTGAAAAGTTATCACAAACTGGGGACAGGGGGAAGTGGGGTCACTTTTGAATGGGTACAGAGTCTCAATCTGAGGTGATGAAAAGGTTTTATAAGCGAACAGTGATGAGAGTTGCTCCGGCCTGCCCTGCAACTGCAAATGGTTCAAATGACACAATTTTATGTGTGTGCATTTTACCGGGATTTAAGAAGAAGAAGAATGACCCATAATGGATCAGAGCATGAAACTTCTCTGACTGGAATTTGGAAAATGGGGTCTTTACTTGTCTAGGGAGGGTTCCATCAAGAAGAAATCCGCATTCCCCACTCTTCTCTGAATTCCACAAATGGAAGGTAGGGAATCCAGTATTTCACAAAATGTTCTAATGTGAACAATGCACTTTAATTTTTACAACAAATAAAAATTCAAATATCATATGCAACCCC
Organism: Nesogale talazaci; assembly: GCA_004026705.1. Taxonomy (NCBI): domain Eukaryota; kingdom Metazoa; phylum Chordata; class Mammalia; order Afrosoricida; family Tenrecidae; genus Nesogale; species Nesogale talazaci. The sequence goes on from PVJH01002820.1 coordinate 30,839, forward strand.
AGGGACCTCTTATGTTATGAGCATACAAATGTCCCAAAGCAGGGTCTTTGGGGCAATGAGTGTCTGTGAACAGAAGCATGAGGAAGTAATAGTAAAGTTGATTAATTGAGTGTACTTCCACTTATGCAAGCAAATGTGGCTTAATTTGTAAAATTGATAGGAAAAATAACCTTAATTGGTCTTTGTTAAAAAAACAAAACAAAATACCATAAAAACTACAACATTCAATTCAAGTGTCTTCTAAAAACCAACTTGATGAAAGCTTGTTTGATCAGATGATGTGAACTTCTCAAAACAGTTCACCTTGCCTTGTTCTAGAGATACAGACCCATGAGTCCTTTTCTCCAAGAAGTGCTTTATCAACCTTCCATTGGGTTTGAATAATGAAGGCATAAGAATTTGAGAAGTAGACTATCAGTATTGCCCTAATTTACAGATAAGGAAACCAAGTTTACCAAAGTTGAGACATGTGGTTCTTGACTAGAATTCGGGTTTCCTGAGCAGTAGATCTGTTATCTGATTCAGAGGGCTCATGTGCATGAGACAGGAGTCACTATAACAAAGTGAGCAGAAGCCGGGTTGTGCATAGAGAGAAGACTTCAGCTGCTGGTCCTGTCATTCTACAGGCCCCTGTGCTGGCACACATGTTGGCAAGACTGCTGCACTTACTGCCATTGGTCATGGCTTCTGTGACGCAATGGTCCCACCAATAAATCAGTCACATCACAAAGAGCCTTATGTGTTTTATCGGCACTGCAACCTAACCTTAAGAACATAATTTGGGGAAAGAGTTCAAATAAGACTTGTGAGTTCTTTAGAAAAACTCATTAGTGTCTGTTGATCAAATTGACCCCTGTGCTAACAGAGAATCATGGTCAAATTCAAGAGCATACCCATAGGGCTAAATAATTTTTTTAATCCTTTAAGAAATACAAGTAAGAAAGACACATCACCAAGAAAACAGAACTCTGCAATATGACCTATGAGAGGGGAACCAGAGTGATACCTTTTAATTATCATTACCATGGTTATCATCAGCCCTGTCATTGGAAGCTATTATAATTACATTATCATCATTGCCCTACAAGAACCTTACTCGAACCCCTTTTAAATGAGGTCTACCAATGCACTCAGAGGAAGAAGTGGTGGTTCAGTGGCACAATTCTCGCTTTCCAAGGGGAGCTACAAGTTCCATTCCGAATGGATGCACCTCCTTCCAGCCATCAATCACCTGTCAGTGGATAGTTGCCAGTTGCTATGATGCTGAATAAGTTTCAACAGAGCTTCCAGACTCAGTTGGACTAGGAAGAAAGACTTGGTGATGTCTTTTCACAAGTTGGTGAAGAGTCATGGATCACACTCATCTGATCTTTAACTGATCATGGAGGGGACTGGGTCTCAGGTTGCTTCATTGTGCATGGCACCCTCATTAATTGAGGGTCATCTTGATGACGGATCATATCAACAGTAGTAGCCCTTGAGAAAGACCCCAGCTCAGTGTGAGGACCCAGCCCCAATCCCAACTACGTGGACAGCCACCCTCCCCCTAGGGGAGTTTGCGTTGGAGGACAGCACTGAGGCTGCAGCTCAGGGAAAGGGACATGGCTGACCAAACCATACAGGAGCAAATAAAGGGGGAGGAAAAGAGAGTGGAGCACATCCTGGCCCGCGGAGCCTTGAGCCATCCCCATTCAGAAGAGCCAATGCACAGAGAGGACTGTATGGTCAGCCCCACTATGAAACATACCATCCCTCACGGACCCAAGGCCCTATGGGGACAACACTGCACACTCAGGATCCGAAATGCACCTGGTCTGAACCCACCACATGGAGCGAAAACACTAAGGGTGTGTGGCAGAGCAGCAGGGAGAACAGAGCAGAGTTCCCGAGGGAGTGCCAAGGATATACTTTGGGCCAGGGTGTGGCACCCCACCAGACTCAACTGGGGACACTCCTGGAGGTTAACAAGCAGACCTTGAACTATTTACAGGTCTTCCCTTTGTTATTGCTATTTTTTAACTTATTTATGTATTCTTTCTGGACATTGTTTTTTTGTTGTTGTTGCTATTGTCATCACTTTGTCTTCTTTTGTCATTTTGTCTTGTTGACCAACCCAGGGGGAAAGGAACAACAAGTGATCCAAAACCAATGGCGAGGTGGGTGTAAGAGGCCTGATAGCAATTGATCAAGAGTAATGTAACTGAGATAAATTACTGAGATCCAAATGAAGACTGAGCATGATAGTGGAACGAAAGGAGAGAAAAGGAAATAGAGGAAAGAAATGGGAGGCAAAGGGAGTTTATAGAGGTCTAAATACAGGCATGTACATATATAAATATATTTATATATGATTAGGAGGAAATAGATCGGGGTGCATATATTTATAGGGTTAGTATTAAGGCAGCAGATGGATAGCGGGCCTCCACTCAAGTACTTCCTCAATGCAAGAACACTTTGTTCTATTAAATTGGCATTCCATGACTCTCACTTTCCCTACACAATTGCTGAAGACAAATGTGTGCTTAAGCAAAAGTAGTGAAGAAAACTGATGGTGCTTGGCTATCAAAATATATAGCATCTGAGATCTTAAAGACTTGAAAGTAAACAAGCAGCTTTCTAGTTCAGAAGCAACAAAGTCTACATGGAAGAAGCACACCAGCCTGTGTGACCTTGACGTGTCAAAGGAATCAGTTATCAGACCAGAAAGAACAAAAAATCATATCATTGCATGCCCACCTTCTGGATATGATCGCTGAAGACAAATGTGTGCATAAGAAAATGTGGTGAAGGGCTGAGCCTTGGTGGCGTAAGTGGTTGAGTGCAGGACTGCAGCCCGTGGGTTTGGCGGTTCAAATTCAGCGGCGGTTCTCAGGTGCAGCACTGGGTAGTGTCCATGACCACCAGAGGCAATGATGCCTCCCCCCCCCCCCAAAAAAAAAAAAAGAAAATGTAGTGAAGAAAGCTGATGGGACCTGCCTATCAAAAAGTATAACATCTGGGTCTTAAAGGCACGAAGGCAAACAAACCTCTAGCCCAGAAGCAGCAAAACCCACAGGGAAGAAGCACACCAGCCTGTGTGACCTTGAAGTGTTGAAGGGATCAGATATCAGGCATCAAAGAACTAAAAATTATATCATTATAAATGAGGGGGAGTATAGCTTGGAGACCCAAAGGCCATCTGTAGGTGAAGTGACATCCCCTTATAGAAGGGTCTCGGGGAGGAGATGAGTCAGTCAGGGTACTGTGTAGCAATGATGAAACATGCAACTTTCCTCTAGTTCTTGTTTCCTCCCTCCCATATCATGATCCTAATTCTACCTTACAAATCTGGCTAGATCAGAAATGTACACTGGTATGGATAGGAATCAGAAACATGGAGAATCCAGGACAGATGATCCCTTCAGAACCAGTGGTGAGAGTGATGATACTGGGAGGGTGGAGGAAAGGTGGAATAGAAAGGGGGAACTGATTACAAGGATCTACATATAACCTCCTTCCTGGGGTATGGGCAACAGGAAGGTAGGTGAAGGGAGACATCAGACAGTGTATGATATGACAAAATAATAATAATTTATAAGCTATCAAGGGTTCATGAGGGAGGTAGGAACAGGGAGGAAGGGGGAAAATGAGGAGCTGATACCAAAGGCTTAAGTAGAAAGCAAATGTTTTGAGAATGATGAGGGCAACAAATATACAAATGTGCGTTGCATACAATGGATGTATGGATTTTGATGAGAGTTGTATGAGCCCCATTAAAATGAATAAAACAAAACAGAAGAATCGATTTTTTCCAATACATTTATTGCAAAAAAAAAAAAAAAGGAAAAAGAAAAGAAATACCCAGGCTGATCTCATCAAAGTCAAATAGGTGAACAAACAAAGTCACTGATTCAATAAATACTCACGAAACACCTATTAGGTGTCCGGCACTGGTGTAGGCAACAAACACCTGCCTTGGAAGACTGATGGAAAGCTTGAGTCTTGGGCTAGCTCGAAAGAGATGATTACAATGATTTAATGTTCTATAATCCAAACTTTCCCGTCATGACATTAGATACAATGACTGTTTCCGTCCTTGGGAAATCTGGGTCGGGGCCCTGCATCCAGGCTGATGGTTGACTGGAGGGGGGTAGGGAAGGGAGGGAGGTCAGTCCTCACTCAGCAGGGCTGTGCTCACTGCTTCAGAGGCACAGCATGCGCTCGAGGACAAAAGTCCGGCCAGAGGAGGAGCATTCTCTCCTTGGGTCCTCTGCTGCCTTCCTTTGTCACTTTAGGAAACGGACTTGACCGTCTGTGCTTAATTTCTCCATCAGTGAAGTCAAGGCAACCTGTCTCCCTCCTGTTCCCACTCCTCCCGGGGTGCTACGTGGATTAATTGCTACAATCTAAAAAGTGCTCTGTGTGCTGCTTTATAAGAGGAAAAATGTGTCAAATGCAGCTTTCTATTTTAAATTGCCCCATAAGGAAGGGTTTAAATTAGAGGAGATTGGGATTGACTATAGCAGGGAAACGCTACGCTCAGAGTTATAAAACCGGGTCCATCACTGTGGGGAGTGCCTCACACGGTCTGGCAAACTGAGGGGCTCATTAAATCCTTGACGGATGAGTGAATGACAGGGCCATCCCCAAGCCCAAACCAAATCCATCTGCCATCTCATGGCGGGTTGATCCCAACCCATAGCAGCAACCCAATAGGATCTACTTCCACCTATAGGTAAATTGGGGCTTTTGTTTTCCTGTGCCAAATGGGAACATAACGCCCACCCCTCATGTTTGTGTTGAGCACTATCTAGGAAAATGTCAATAGAGGGACCCTATAAATCAATAATGTCACACTTTCAGTCTACTTTGGGAGGTAGGCCCTTCAAGGAAAGATGGGAAGCACGGGGCTACTTGGAGGCGATCCTCTGTGCGGTTGTGGGAATGAGATGAACATGGGCAAGAGCAGGGCTGGCAGAGAACCGAGCCAGGCAGCAGGACCTCTGGGCAAGCTGGCATTCAGGATCCAACTGGAGAAAGAGGGCCCAACACTTAGGAGGAGGAGGTCCAGGGAGGGTGGGGCAGAGGGACCTTGGGGCTCGGGCCTCGCCAGACAGATGGGTGTGCACTGAGCGCTCTTCCCTGAGAGCAAGAAGACCATCCGGGTAGCGCACGCTCCCGTTTCCATGTGCAAGAGCACCGTCGTCTTTGTCCCTGGGGCTCCCCCTTGTCTCTGAGTCTCCTCACGTGCCCCAGGGAGGGAGTAAGCTGGCAAGAAGCAGATTCAACTTCCAGAATCATTCTGAGCTCTCCCCATGGCCAGCACCAGGCAGCTCCCAATGTCCTCCTGGCTTCCCCTGGACTCCTGCCACCACCTCCTTCCTGGGCCATCAGCCTGGGTAAGAGGCTGCCGGTGGGCGGCGCCCCTGCCCTGAGTTGTAGTCCTTGATGGCTTCTCTTCCCCCCCATTACTGACCTCCCTTCCGGCTCTCACCACTTCCTCCCAGGCTGTGCGCCCGTGTGAACGCCGTGTGCTTTTCTCTCAATGGACCAGGGATGAGGCTTTACGTCTCCTGTGAGGATTCACATAAGCTTGGCACACCGTCACCATCGATAGACCGAGGATCACAGCTTAGATCCATTCTGCCTGGATCCCCGCCCTGCCGATGCCTTTCTAGGCAAGATAACATTGTCCTCGGCAAAATGCTCTCACGCCTGTTCCTCACTCAACCCTCCAGCAGCCCTGTGGTGAGTCAGAGGTGCTGACAGATGCTGTCTGCTTGGCACAAAGTCATCGGTGAACGTGGATGCTGGCCTCCCCGGCACCCTCTCTCCCCATGGCACCAGCCTCCTACTGGGGAATCCTACACAGGACCTTGCTGGCCCCGCTGGCCCTGTTTGACCATAATAACCAGTCGCCCCAAGCAAGTGCCCACCTTTCCTCGAATGCCAAGGGAAGACCTATGTCTAACCGATCTCCCACCTGGGAGCCCTTAATCCATCCCCTCATACCGCACCCCACAACAAGCTCAGCCTCCGGGTGGAACCACCTTCTCCCTCCACCGCCTCTGAGCTCTGCCCCCTTTTCTCTCAGGCCTCTCTGTCTTTGTCCGGAACTTCTCTACCGGTTCTGTTCACTTCCCCCCTGCTTTAAAGAAAAGAGGAAAAAAACTATTCTTCAATATGAATGTTGTCACAGAAACCTGTGTGTCGGTGTATGTGTTTGGCTACGTGTGCGAGTTTTGTGTGTGTGAAAGTTGACTGCTCAGGAAGAAGGTTCTGGAAGGACCAGTCGTGGGTCTTTCTGACCAGGAGCTTGGTGGGGATCACTCCAAGAGATCGAGAAATCCAAGGCCTCCCCTGGGTGGACGGAGGGAGAGCTGGGCTCTGAGAGATAGGATGAGCGTGAGTCCCAGCTACTCTCTCCCTTGGGTGAGGTGACCTTGGGAGAGGAAGGGGAATGTCACTTAGCCTCAAAAGACAGGAAGCCCAGCCAAAGGATCACTTCAGCAAGCTAGAACCAAAGGTCCTCAGGGTAACTTTCCTCTAGTTTTTAAATGCTTCCTCCCACCCTCTATCATGATCCCAATTCTACCTTACAAATCCAGCTGGACCAGGGGATGTATACTGGTACAGAAAGAAACTGATAACAGGGGTAATTCAGGACAGATGATCCCTTCAGGACCAGTGGTGAGAGTGTTGATGCCAGGCAGGTGGAGGGAAAGTGGAATAGAAGGAGGGAACCTATTGCAGGGATCTACATATGGCCTCCTCTCTGGGGTACAGACAATGGGGAAGTGGATGAAAAGGCACATCAGACAGTATACGATATGACAAAATAATGGCTATTTGTAAATTATTAAGGGTTCATGGAGGAGGGAGAGTGGAATAGGAGGGGAAATTTGGGGAGCTGGTACTAGGAGCCTAGGTGGAAAGAGGATGTTTTGAGAATGATGTTGGCAGCAAATGTGCAAATGTGGTCTGCATATAATTGACGTATGTATTGATCGTGATAGGAGTTGTATGAAGCCACAATAAAGTGACTTAAAAAAAATAGTTCCTCATGTGTGATCTGGGGCAGGTAAACCATGCCACAGCCCCATCAAAGACCAGATCCTTTTAGCTTGATCCTCTGCCCTCCTCAATGATGTCTAGTGGGAGTGCCCAGGCCCCAGCAGTCAGGATCCCAGTCAGGCAGCAGGCAGAGGGGAAGGAAGGAGTGGGCCCCCACCCTCCCTCAGAGGGATTTCCTCGGCCACATCATTGGCTGGCCTGAGATCATCTGTGCCTCCAGGAAGCTTTGCAGTGTGGGCGTGTTCTGGTGGCCATGTGTCTGTCTGGAGGGGGAACTCTGCAAGAGGCAGTGGGGGAGGGGAAAGGCAGGAGTCAGAAAGCAAGCAAGCGTAAGTCTCAGGGAAGAGAGACCTCTGCGGTCAGAAAAGTCCTGGAGGATGAGGACTGCTCAGGGAAGGCCTCTCTGCAGAGGTGACATTGTAGCTGAAGGACAAGAAGGGGCAGCCTGAGAAGGACCCAGGAGGAGCAGTCCAGGCAGGGTACCAAGTGCAGGAATGGCAGAGCCTCTGGGACTACAGGGGACGCCTAGATGAAGGGGCAACATGCTAGAGGACCATGGACACAGCCACAGCTTCTACCCCAATTCCTTAGCGGCCTAGATGTGGGAGTCTGTGTGAATGTGGGGGTGTGTGCTTATGGATGTGTGTGAGTGAGTGGGGTATGTTGTGAGTCACTGTGAACATGTGTGCTTGTGTGTGTGTGCATGCGTGTGCATGTATGCATAGGTAGAAACCACATCACTGCACTCCTTCCCACCACACAGGGATGTGTTTCTCTGTGTCAGACATTTCAGATTCAGGAATCAAGGGAAAGTCTGGGTCAGTCACATCTAGACCCATTCCTCGGAGCTCCGCACCTGTCCACCCCCCAGTGGAATTGGAGGACAGCTTTGGCGAGTAGAAGGCCAGGGGAACTGCAGCCCTGTCCAGCAATACCAAAAGTTGGGTCAAATCACAGCTGGCTCTGGCCTCTCAGTCCAGGCCCACTCCTACAGGCTAGAAGCCAACAAGTGCCCTCTGGTCCCAGGGCAGCCTGGCTGGGAGACAGAAGCCGTTAAGAACTGCGCAATCCTTTCAATCAGTTCAGGCTGTGCCCAGCGCCATGGAAGCCAAATTATTTTGCAGCTGCTATGTAATTTCATTCTCACAGCATCTAGCAAGTGGGTGAATAGGTATTATTCCCACTGTATAGGTGGAGGGGGTGACGAGGATTGAAACACAGGGAAAGTAATTGATTGACCTAAAGGTTAAGAAGCAAGCGGACAGCATCACAGGACCCTCTGTTTTCCAGGGTAAGGGCCATGCCTTCTCAGACGCACTGCCTCCCCAAAGGTGCCAGTCACAGATGAGCCCCAGGGTCCCTAAAGAAAAACAGCCCGAGGTCCTGGCTCTAGTTCCTGGTGGGATGGCAGATCATCTTAACTCCCCCAGGACTGAGTGGGTTCCGATGCTAAACTCAGGAGAGTCCCAAGAAAAGAGCATGATGGTTCCCCCCACCCCATCCCCCAAGGTCATGGGATTTGTCACTGCGGTGAGTTGCATGATGGAACTAAACATTACCCAGTCCCATGCCAGCCTCATGATGCCATGGGTTGCCCACTTGACTTGCAGGCTGATGTTCAGAGTTTGGTTCCAGGCCTTTCTTCCTAGTCTATCTTGGTATGCAAGCTCCAATGAAACCTGTTCAAGGTCATAGCAAAACCCACACCCCTGCTGACACACCGGTGGTGGCCCTACCTGAGGCACCTGTGGCAGTGGCCAAACCCAGGTCTCCTACCCCAAAGGGAAGGAGTCTATCCTCAAAGCACAGAACGGAGACCCTGAGCTTGTCACTCATTCAGAACAGGCACCAGGAGCTGCTGAGGGGGACAAACGGAGGAAACTGATCACAAAGGTCTTCTCTAATTGGTTTTAAAACTTCTCGATTAAGGAGAAGGAGAAGAAGGGATCCACACTGTCTACAGAGAGGATGTCCGGGAACCTGGTGTTGGACTGAACTCGGCTCCTGGTGGCCCAGCCTCAGTGGCTCCAGGGCTGCCTCCTCTCTCCCAGGATCACAACACTGGCCAGGGACCAGGGGTTCCTGGTACCATCAGGCAACTGATTGAGTTGATTAAGGAAGGCTCGGTGGGGCTGAGTTAATGACCAAGACAGGGGTGGCCTGCTGGTAATGTCCTGGGGAGGAGACCCTAGGAACTGGCCACTTTGGAGAGTGGCAAAGAGACCTCCTGACCGCCTGGGGTGAAACTTAAATGAAACAAAACCCCACTGCTGTCAAGGCAATCACGACTCATGGCAGCCCCATAACCCAGACCAAACTCATTGCCCTCAAGTCGATAGTGACTCATAGACCAGGGGAGAACTGCACCTATGAGTTTCCCAGACTGTCACTGTTCACAGAGGTAGACAGTCTCCTCTTCCTCCATGGGAGCCTCACTGTTAGCAGCCCGGTGTGCCCGCATGACGCTGCCAGGCATCCTTCGGGATGATCTTTGGGAATATTAAGTTTCCTGGTTCTTTTACTCTCACCTGAAATCATGGTTGTCCTTCTGGCAAGTAGTTTGAATGCTGAACAGATGGACAAATAGAGCCAGAGATGGATCACTGTGTCAGTCTGGGTAGACTAGAGAAACAAGTCCATAGACACTCATAGGTGTATAATAAAGAGGTTTATATACAGAAGCAGTTGAACATTGAGAAAACATTCCAGCCCAGACCCGTCCAAGGTCATAAGACTGACATTAGTCAATATGTCCACAAGTCCTCTTCAGACTCCACGAAGCACCTGCAATGACACCAGGACAATTGCAGGCCACTGGGTGCAGAGTCTTATGTATCCAGTGGTGTTAAAGCATCTCAGCACTGGCGGGGACCTCTCTGTGGCTTCTCAAGCATCTCAGCACTGGCAGGAGTCTCTACATGGCTTTTCTGGCTTCGAAAGTCTGGTTGCATCAGGGTAAGCCCATGTGACTTCTCCTTGGGGATGTCTCACAGGGAGTCAGCCTGTGTCTTGTCAGTAGAGAATCTCCAAGGACTCAGTCGTGAGTCTCTCACCTCCATGGCCAGATTTCCCAGAATTCTCGGGAGAAAGTCATGCCCACACAGAGGCCTCATTGGCTATCTCCAGATTGACAGGCTAGACTCCGCCCCTACACTCTTAATCTTCAAATTGACACCAGATTAGGGGACTGCCACAGCCACTCAAGAAAACAAGGTCATTGTGGCCTTCCCTGGAGACCCTGGGTGGTGCACAGGGTTCATGTCCTCCGCTGCTGACCAAAGGCTGGTGATCCATGCTTACCCAGAGGTGCCACAGAAGACAGGGCTGGCGAATTGTTTCTGAAAACATAGCCATAGGAACACCTCTGGCCTAGTTCTGCAAACACACATGGGTTCACCAGGCGTCGAACTGAGTCCACCTCGATGGCAACGAGGAGCCCTGGTGGTGCAGTGGGTTAAGCACTGAACTGCTCATGTAAGGCTAACAGTTCAAACCCACCTACCACTTGGAGAGGGAAAGATGAGGTTATCTGCTTCCATAGCTGTTGACAGGCTTAGCAATCCTACAGGGCAGTTCTTCTCTGTCCTACAGGACGACGTCAGTCAGAGTTCACTCCATGCCAAGGGGAGTGGGTTTTCTGACTTAGGTTGTGTTAGTCCGGGTAGACTAGAGAAACAAATTCACAAACACACATATGGCTATAAGAGAAAGGTTTATATACAAGAGGAATGGAACATTGAGAAAGCATCCCAACCCCGTCCAGTCCAAGGTCATAAGTCCGATATTAGCCCACATGTCTAATACCAGTCTATAAAGTCTCCTTCCGACTCATGAAGCACATGCAGTAGAAGCATCACAGCACTGGCAGTGGTCCCCCATGGCTCCTCATTTCCAGGGCTCAGGGTCCATCAGCAGCATCCACTGGAGGTAGAAGCATCTCAGTGCTGGCAGGAGTCTTGCTGTGGCTTCTCTGGCCCCAGAGGTCTGGTTCCATCAGGGCAAGGTCATGTGGCTTCTCTTCCAGCTTCTCCAGGTTCTGGGACTCAGGATCTATCAGCACGCCACCATGTTGTTTTGTTGGCAGACCAAATCCAAGAAATTAAGTCAAGTCTCTCTCCTTCAATTGGAAAATACCATGAGACTTTCCAGAATTCTCAGGAGAAAGCCATGGCCACACGGAGGCCTCATTGGCTATCTACAGATCAAGAGTCCAGACTCCCAATCATGAAAATGATACACAAGTACATGACTGCCACACTGGTGTTACCAGGTTCTCCCTTCCTTAGTGTCCTTGGAGTCAGTGTCTTCTGGAAAACACAAAAACAAACAAAAAAAAAATATCTCACTACCTTTGAGCCAATGATGACTCAGTGACGCTGTAAGACTGGGAAGAACTGTCCCTTTATGAAAGCAGGAGGCCCCTCTTCTTCCACAGAGAGCTGTGGTTTCAAACTGCTGGCCTTACAGGAGCACATCCCTGATGCCGCCAGGACCAACCCTAGAAAGCAATGAGTAATCCAAGTTGCCCCCGCTCCCTCAACCACCACGAGCAGATGGGGGTTTTGTTTTCTCTTATCTACCTGAGGTCGTCGTGGAAGATGGCCTTCCTGAATGAGGAGCTGGCATCCTGGTGGTCACTGGTCCCATTTGTCAAACCCACTCTGCTCTCTAGAAGCCACGGCCGGGGGACAGTGTGGGCAGGGCTCAGCTCTCGGTCCTCAGGATGCCCGGATTCCATCAGCGGGTGGCTGTGGGCAGAGGAGAAGGTGTGACAGCTGTTCTATTTTGAGACGACGCTGCTTCTTCTTTCATCTCCTAATGGTTCCCGGGTGAAAGCAGAGGGGAGGGAGGAAACGAAAAGATGGGGTGACGGGCAACATAAAGCCCATCGCATCACCTTGCGGTGTACAGGAAATTTTAGCCAAAGGATTAAAGGCTACTCTAGCCTTCTTTCAGTTATCTTACAAAAAGTTACTACCAGCCACATGCTCCTTTAAAACAATTTTTTTTTCCCTAACAGCTAACAAAAGAGGATTGTGCTTGACTCTCTTCCAGAGTCTGTTTTTTGGCCCCATCTCCACAGTGAACAGTCTGCTCTCAGGGACACAGGTGCGCCACACAGCACCGCCATATCGCACAGGGCCAGCCCCCGCCCAGGCGCTCCCGCCACAATGGCTGGATTTATGAGACTCACATCAGCTTGTGGCCAAGCAGGTGGGGAGCAATGGGGCGGGGTGCTCCCTGGGTTACTGGGGTCAAATGAAGCTCTGGCCAGGTCTCTAACGACGCACCGGCTGTGAGAAAGACTGCAAAGGCCAGAGAAGACAGAGTCACGCTAAGGCACGAATCTGTCATGGTTTCAGGGCCCTCTCTGCACGGACCCTGGTCACACTTGGCTTTAATGGCAGGCGCAAGAAACCCAGCAGGCCAGACGCTTTGTTTGGCAGTGACAGCCCAGGATGAACTTAAAATAAAGTGACCAGACATCCTGCTTTTGGTGAGACAGTCCCGATTTCAAACAATTTCTCCCGCATCCCGCGGCGTTTTAAAAAAGTCCCGATTTTTGGAAAGAATGCACAACTAGCTAGGGAATGGTGGAAGAACGGGAAGGGAATATTCCCCCTCTACTGTTATACACACATACACACACACACACACACACACACACCACTGTCAATGTGCCCTGCTTTACCAATGTTAAAATATGGTCACTTTAGCTTAGAATTCCCTCCACCCTCCCCCAAACAAAGGCCAGGAGTCCCAAGAGCATGGCTGCTTTGTGTGCCTCAGACAAGGGTGACCCGCTGGGCTTTCACATCAGGGAGACGGGAGTTCAAGCCCTATGTGTCCGCCTCTCTGGCTCTGTGCTAAGCAGTCATAGGATTAACACTCAGCTCCTGAGCGAGGTCCCTGAAGGAGAGCCAGGGGATCCATTTGGTGGAAAATCAGCCACTGGCTGTCTTAGCGAGTGCACAGGGGGCCAGCCATGATGCATGGTACCTGGTAGGTGTGTGTCCCAGGACAGTCCTGGGGCCTCTCTCTTGATCTGGGTGTAGATAGGCGCTGTTGGCATAGCGGTTACATGTTGGGCTGCGAACCCCAACATCAGCAGTTTGAAATCACCAGCCACTCTGGAAGAAAAACGGGGCTTTCAATTCCTGGAAAGAGTCACCTCCTCAGAAATGCACAGGGGCCAGTTCTCCCCTACAGGGTCCCTCTGAGTCCACATCGACTGGGTGGCAGTGAGTTAGTGGTTCTTCGTGGCGTGCCACGCGGAGCAGCCCCCATCTCCTCTACTCGGGGTGAGGGTCAGACAAAAGAGAGGGTGTGGGTCCGGTTCTCCACCTGCAGAAGAAAAGCGCAATCATTGTAATGACGGAGAACACCCGGTTCACGGCCTTGACTGCGTGTTTCTGGCCGGAAGCTGTAAAGCCCGAAGATCATTTCCAAACCCGCCATGATTCCCAGCAGCCCTTCGCCATTCCAGCACCGCCACGCCCTTCCCCACTGCACGCGGTCCGCTCCCCTTTCAGTCCCTGCAGTTACTTTGGCTGGGGACTTGCATCTGTGCCTCTGCGGGGCCACCCCACTGAGCCAGGCCAAGAGCCCCACTAGACGGAGAGCTGTTTGGAAATGCCTTCTCCCTGCTGTGCCACTTCTGTGCACAAAGTCAAGCCGTGGTCCGACCCTGCCTGCCTGCGGCCTGTGGACATGACATTCCCCGGGGACAATGGGCCACCTGGCCCCACAGGAAGCCCTGTGCGCGGCAATCCAGGGACAGAGCGCACCATGTAGACTCAAAGTGCCGCTGGCCACAGGGTCCTACATCAAAGAGCCATTAGAAAAATTAGGAAGGAAAGGAGCCGAACAGGGCCGCGCCCTCTGGCCCAGCCCCTCTCTCTCAGACCCTGAATGCCGCAGGAGGGTATTTAATGTGGCATTACCAGGGTGCCACCTTGGTTCATAAGACACTGGAATTCTGCAGCCGGCTGGGGTTGGGGGAAGGAGATCACAGCAAAACTCAGAGCAAGCCTGTACGGTAACACAGAACTGCCCAGTGGGTGTCCAGGTCCGGCGCTCTTCCCAGGAGCAGGAAGCCTTGTCTTTCTCACCTTCCACCCCTCACAGAGCAGTCGGTTGGAGGATGGCTGAAAGCAAAGGGGGCCATGGGAGTGGAGGAGGCAGCCTGTCCTCCCACAGTGCCCCCAGTTCCCTGGGCGGACTGACGTGTAGAGGGCCGGAAGACAGGGAGGTAGCCAACTTGAACTGTTTCACTTCTTCACAGAGAATCATGTCATAACCATGATACCTCAGAAGGGCCCTTTGTGCGACTGGGTTCTCTCTCAAGAGCCCTGGTGGGGCTGAGCCCCGGTGGCGTAGTGGTTGTGCGCGGGACTGCGGCCCACTGGGACGGAGGTTCAATTCCAGCAGTGGGGCTGGGCCTCCTACTCCCACCACCGGAGAGCAGTGATGCACCCCCCCCTCCAAAAAAAAAAAGAGCCCTGGTGGCGAAGGCTGCCCATTGCTGCGACCTACATGAACAGCAGTTTGAACCCGCCAGCCGCTCTGCTGGAGAATGACAAGGCTGTCCACTCCCTTAAAGATGTCACCTCATAAACTCACAAGGAGTTTGGCCCCGTAAAGATTCAAAGCCTTGGACACCCTGGGAAGCAGTCCCGTACTGTGCCGTGGGAATGGTGAGTCTGAGCCACAATCCGATCCATGACAGTGAGGCGTGGGCTTCACTTTCCTTAAAAAGGCCTTTGCTGCTAACCACCAGACTGGAGGCACCAGAAGCTCCACAGGAGGAAGAAATGGCAGTCTGCTTCTGTGGAGGGGCACGGCTTTGACACCCTCTGGGACAGTTCTACTCAGAGCGGCCTGCTCTCCATGCACACTGGAGTCAACTGGGCAGCAATCAGGTTTGGCTTGGTTTGGTTTGGTTTGGGCTTTCCTTCTATTTCTCCGTCAGAAAAACTGGAGATGTGCAACTCCGGTGAATCTGCCCTGGGGGGACATCTCTTTTGTCGCTTTCTCCACCAGATTGCTTTTCCATCTTTGTGTTAGTCTGAGTAGACTCGAGAAACAAACTCATAGAAACACGTATGTGTATAAGAAAGAGGTTTATTGTATACAAGAACAATGGAACGTTGAGAAAACATCCCAGCCCAGTCCTGTCCAAGTCCCTAAGTCAGATGTTATCCCATATGTCTGATATCAATCCTCTTCAGACTCACGAAGCATATGCAATGATGCCAGGGCAATCACAGGTCAGTGGGTGCAGAGTCTTATGTATCCAGCGACAGTGGAAGCATCTCAGCACTGACAAGGATTGCTTCATGGTTCCTCCAGTTTGCAGGGCTCAGGGTCTTTCAGCAGTATCTAGTGGCATTGCAAAGCATCTCAGCTCTGCCAGGGACCTCTCTGTGGCTTCTCAAACATCTCAGCACTGGCAGGAGTCTCTATGTGGCTTTTCTGGCTTCCGCAGTCTGGTTCCACCAGGGTAAGCCCATGTGCTTTCTTCTCCAGGATGCCTCACAGGGAGCCAGCCTTGTGTCTTGCCAGTAGAGGGTCTCCAAGGGACTGAGAGAGATCGTATTTCCACCTCCAAGATGGAAGTACCACATTTTCCAGTATTCTCAGGAGAAGGCCATGCCCACACAGAGGTCTCATTGGCTATCTCCAGATTGGCAGGCTAGACTCCACCCCTACACTCTTAATCTGCAAACTGGCATCAGATTAGGTGACTGCCACAATCTTGATTATACTTATTGTGAAACGTGTCAACTCCCAGGAATCCTCAGGTGATGTAAAGGGTTAAAGATCTCAGCTACTAACCAGAAGGTTGAAAGTTCAAATCCACTCAGAGACACTGTGAAACAGGGGCATAATGGTTGACTTCTGGGAAATTGGCCATTGAAAACCCCATGATTCTCAGTGGTTCTTCTGGCACACCCAAGGTGCCCAAGATTCTGAGTCTCAAATCTGAATGTCACAGAGAATGCTTGTGTGTCCTTAAAATCTTTCAGGGAAACACAGCATCACCCACTGGATGGTTACTGCTCTAAAAGGACCACAACCACGGGCACCCTGTGGGAACTCATGAAGCGAAATGGAAATAGGCCCTCATGATGCCACCAGATGCCATGGACCATGGCTATCCCCCAAATGCTCAAGCACCAGATTATGGGGGACAGGGAAGGGAGACACGAGCCTTACATTTGGCTAGGATATGCCTCTAAAGTGGTCTCTCATCACCAAGTAGACCCAGTATCTTGTACTTGCACTGCCCGCCTGGCCAAAGATGACACCCAGGTGACAGTGCTGCACAGGTGCTGCACAGAGAGCACCAGCCATCCAGATATGCAAAGCACCCCAAACCAAAGACAAACTCAAGGCCCTCAAGTCCATGCCAACTCCTAGAGACCCAGTAAGGACAGGGTGGAGCTGCTCCTGTGGGTTTCTGAGCCTCTAATTCTTTACGGAAGTAGAAAGCCTCGTCTTTGCTCCAGGGAGTGGCTGGTAGATTCAAACTGCTGATCTTGTGATTGACACCGTCAGGGCTCCAAGATATGTCAGGTGTTAGCAAATACCAAGGACAAGCCAGGGCATGTAGTGGAAGGAGGCAGAATCAGCAGAGAGAAATCTAGACATGTGGCTGGGGTTCTGGAGGCTGTGGGGAAGGGTTGTTGGGATAGGGGAACATGCTTCCTGAATGGGTTCCAAAAGACGGCTGAAGGTGACAGCTCTCAGAATGTCATCGATACAGAAGCTGGCTGAACCTGGCTGTGCCTTCTATTTTTCTCTCCCTCATGGTGGTGAGCATGCTGCTTCATGAGCCACGCGTGGGCATGAAGCAGGGAGGAAGAGAGGTTGATGCAGCCCTGGTCAAACCCCTGGGTCCTGGGCCTGCCAGAGTGGCAGTCATTGAGGGAGCAAGGAAGCATCTCTCTGCACGTACTGCACAGTGGATTCCTATCATACAGTGGAGGCAAAAGGGTTGATTCCATTCTAGTCCCTACAACTGTCTGCCCACTGACCTTGGGCAGCTTACTTCTTGCTGAGCCTCAGTCTCCTCCATCACTACATAAAATAACCCCAGTGGCCATTGTGAGGGCAAAATGAAATCACAGGCATGGACTGAGAGCATAAGGGGAGGGGTTCCATCAGCAGGCAGGCGTCTCCTTTCTTCCTCTCCTCCCTTCCCCACAGCCCTCCCTCCCTCTTTCTGTCTCAACCTGTTTTCAGGCTCCATGCAATTAAAAGTTTATGATGTTCTAAAACTGATTTTCCAATTCAGGGGCAGCAAATTGTCAGTTGCTGCTATTTTCCCGAAATGACATTCTTTAGATTGGAGTCCGTTGGGTTTCTTTGCAGTGGCAGTCAATTCTATTTACTGCATTTCTAATAAGACACCGGAGCGTCAGGGCAGAACGTGATGCTGGCTGGTATTAAAGACACCTGTGGAAATCATCGCACCCCAGACCTCCACTCCCATGGGTCTCCCCAGGGGCTCAAAGCGAGCTTAAGCAATGCCCCCCCCCCAACTGGTACCCACAGCCCTGGCCTTGCAGACGCTTCTGCACATTCAGACTAAACTGCAGGGAGGCACAAAGATGTGCAACTTTTGTTGCAACCGAGATAAGGTACCAAATGAAAAAGATTCTAGAAATGCTGCAGGGGGAGCTCCACCTTCACTGTGTGTCAAACTCTCTCCCCATGCCCAGGTGGAAGGCCAGAGGGTAGTGCAGCCCCAAGGAGGGCACGCTCATAAAGGGCACGGAGGAGCGGTCCATTTTTCTGAACACAGAGAGGAAGGTGCACGTGTATGCAGCTATTCAGAAGGGGCATGGGAGTGGATAGTCTTGTTCAAAGACTATAAAAGTGGGTGGGATATGAAGAAGTTGGTTGTGTCTTCACAGTAAATGTGATTTTAAAATCCCGGCCCCTGGCAGCTTACACCTGGGGTGGAAGAAGGCAGGATGACCTCAAAGGGACACCGTCTCCCTGCAGGCAGGAGAACCAGGCTGCAGTGTGGCTGTGGGGTGAAAGGCCAGCGTCCCCCAAAGGACAAATGCAGGACAGGATGAGAGGACCTGATCACAGTCACCCAAGCGAGGGGCCTTTCCCAGCAGGGAGAGGGAAAGAGGCTGGAGTTGAGGGAGCTGTCAGAAATGTCTTCTCTTCGGAACAGAAACCACTTCAGGAGACTGGGATTTGGCTGGCTGCCTCAGGAAGTTTCTGGAAGGCTGCCCACATGTTAGACCCAGAATCCATATGGCCACGATGCATAAAATGATCCCTTTCTCTTGTCAAGATGCAAAGAGATGCTTGAGAGTAGTTTCCTATCAGGAGAAAGGGGTGAGAACCCAACCATTTCCTTCAGCAGCCAGCAGGCATCAGAAGAGTCAGGGGCTGGCTATGTTGTGTGGCCGAGGAAAGAAAACAGGCTGGCAGTCAGGCCAGAAGCCCACAGTGGACCTCCTCTGGTTCCCTGATCAGGACCACGGGGGTCCTAATAACTCCAATGGTGGCTATCCCTGGAGGGGAGCTTCCAGACTTGGAATGTGGTCCTCTGGGATCCTTAAGAACTACTCATGAATGGAAAAGTGGGTGAAGGGCGAGATCAGATAGTGTCAGACATGATAATATTGTAAATAATAATAGTTTATAAATTATTGAGGGGTTCTAAGGGAGGGGGGTGAAATGAGGAGCTGATACCAAGGGCTCCAGTAAGAAAGAACATGTTTTGAGAACGATGATGGCAACAAACCTACAAATATGCTTGACACAATGGGTGGATGCGTGGATTGTGATAAGAGTTGTACAAGCCCCGATAAAATGATTCTTAAAAATAAGAAAAAGAACTGCTGATGTCTCCTGTTGTAAGACATCTCACCATGTGGCCTGGGCAGCAAGATGGTTAAAATCTTGAGAAGGGATTTGAATGTGCAGCAACATTCCAGAGTAACTGACCCAGAAAGCAGGACTCCAACAACTCTTACCATCGGGTTGATTCTGACCCTCTGAACAGCCGCAACTGCCCCCTCAGCCTCTCGGAGGCCCTTAGTCTTTCCACACGCAGACAGCCTTCTCTTGCGCCTGTGGAGCAGATGGCAGGTTTGAAAAGCTGACCCAGCAGTGAGCTGCCCGACGCAAAATCCACTGTGCCACCAGCATTCCAGAAGACAGT
Organism: Nesogale talazaci; assembly: GCA_004026705.1. Taxonomy (NCBI): domain Eukaryota; kingdom Metazoa; phylum Chordata; class Mammalia; order Afrosoricida; family Tenrecidae; genus Nesogale; species Nesogale talazaci. Next base: position 50,085 of record PVJH01002820.1, read on the forward strand.
AAGTGCTCAATATATGTCTCCTCGCTCCAGGACCGGCTACAAAATTTTTAGGGTCTGGTACGGAACCAACAGTATTAAGAATTTTATTTCACTGCCATTGAGTCAATTCTGACTCACAGCAATCCTAGAGGACAGGTATAGAATAGCCTCTGTGAGCTCCCCAGACAGAGTCTTTATGGCAGTAGAAGAATCATTCTTTCTCCCAAGGTGGGACTGCTGGTTTCGAACTGCCAACCTCGAGTTTAGCATCCCATCACATAAGCACTACACCATCAGCGCTCCTAGGAAATCAGCACCAGGGCATGAAACCAAGCACGAGGCCTTCGGAGCACAGGCTCCATCTGAGTGACTACACAGTTTGCACGACCAGGAAGCTGGCTGGCCTGCCTTCTTCCCTCCTCTCCTTCCTGGGGGTGCCCGCCCCCAAATACACACACTGAATTATGAACCATTCCTGTCTAGTCAATCCCACCTCACACTGCTTTTTCAGAAGGGGCTCAGGCAGCCTTCTGGGCAAGGCACTTTTGTGTGCACTCTCCCACCTTGCACTTAGGAGCTAGGTCAGTGGCTCTCGGTACCCTTGCCGTAGAGGGGAGAAGAAGGCACACAATGGGCAAGAGGCAGGAAGTGAAATGACCCCTTTCCATGGGGTTTCCCCTAATGCAGTTTGTAAAAATGTTGTTCCCGGAACCTGGGACCTTCTAGAGGCGCCCTGGGGGCATCATGGTTGCACTTTGGGCTGAAATATAAAAGATCAGCAGTTCGAAACCACCAACCAGTCTCTCAGGGGGAGAGAGATGGGGATTTCAACTTCCGTGAAGAGCTGCAGTCTTGAGAACTCAAAGGGGCAGTTCTATCCTGCCCCACAGAGCCAGCATAGATTCAATGATGGTGAGTTTGGAGTTGGGTCGGAGAACCCCTACACAGAGCCCTGGGGGTGGGGTGGGGTGCACATGGGGTGGGCTGCTTTCTGCAAGAACAGTGAGGAGGCAGGCTGGGAAATGAGGCAGGGGGTGGGCCAGCTGGTGTCTGGGCTCTTCTTAGAAAAATACCCCTGGATTCGGGGGCTGGCGCTGCCCCCGCCCAAGCCCCATGATTTAATGAAGAGACCTTGAAGCAGCAAGTCACAGGCTGTGTGAGCGTTGGAGCTAGGGCATGCACTGAAGTCATGGCCAGCTGACCCCCGCACCCTGCTGGTCCTAGTCCTCAGGCAAGTTCACATAAAGGGTTCGGTGGCTTCGGCTCCATACACAGAAGCCAGGAGCCTCTGCGTCTGAGTCCAGGAGACTGTTGGAAGCTGACCCTGGACTGTGGCTGCAGAGTTAGAGGCAGGCTTTTGGGGGACACTGACTAAATGAGCAAGGACAACTGACCATCTACTTAAGCTCGGTTCTCTCGGAGTTAAAAACAGGGAAAATGGCTCCTAGAAAACTCTGTGGAGTTGAACTCCCTCTGACCGTGAACCTGGGAGGGGACAGTCTAGCCCTCAGACTGAGTGCCTGGGAAAGCAGACTGCTGCAGAGGTTGTCAGGCCAGGAATGAACACAGTAGCCTTTGTTTCCCTTTTGACCCATTTTGAAGTTCTTCTAGTTTCTATTATCTTCTATTTTCTCTTGGATTGAGGTTTTCTTGCTTCATCTTGCTGTCATGCTTGGCTTTTTGTTTTGTTTTGCGTGATTTTCTTTGAATGAAATCCAAACCAACTTCACTGCCATCGCGGCCATTCTGCAGCTTGGCAACTCTCCAGGACAGAGTGGAAGAGCCCCAGTGTTCCATTCCCACGGGAATGACCATGGGGTCTCTAAGTAGATGGCATCCTGAAGAGGGCAAAACCGTTCACATGTGACAACCAAAAGGTGGTAGGTTTGCGTCTACGCAGAGATGCTTCAGAAGAAAGGTCTGGTGATGAACTTCAAAGAGACGAGGCCGTGAAACCCTGTAGAGCAGAGTTCTCCTGTAACACGCCAGGGGTCACCACGGACTCAGAATCCCTCCAAAGGCCAAGAGCTGGTTGGCTCAGGTGACCACGGGTGTGGGAGCCCTCTGCGTGCTTCCTGGGAGTGTGGAGGCTGGATGGACCAAAGCTCTTCGAGGGTACAGGGTGTCTTCTCCTCACTGGAAGATCGTGAGATTAAGATTAGTCTTCCTGTTTGAAAAAGTGAGAAAATGGCGATGTAAATCACCTGGCAGGTGTTCCAAGTCCACCTTCCAGATCAATCCAAGTCTTGAAAGCATCAACTTAAGTACTTCCACTGGGGGGGAGAGAGAAGCAAAGATGTCAGAGAAAAAAGAGAGAAGAGGAGAAGAAAGAGAGAGAGAGAGAGAGAGAGAGAGAGAGAGAGAGAGAGACCCATTCCCCCACCTGCAACTCCCACATCCTGGGCCCACCAGAGCCCATGGACATGAGAACTAAGGAAGCCGAGGGTGCGGGGGAACTAGAAGAAAAGAAGCACACTGCAGATCAGATGACCAGAGAGAGGTGGCTCTCTTCAGCGGCGGCCACGGGGAGCAGAAGTCAAGGCGTACGGATGACCATGGCAGGGAGTTGTCACATCCGAGCTGTGCTGTGGACATTCCTGCACCATCCCTCCGGCTCCCACACCAAACCCCAAACCAAACTGGCTGCCAGGCGCTGATTCTGACACTTCACAAACCAAGAGGGCAGCGTTGAAATGCCCCTGTGGGCGTCTAAGACAGGAACTCTTTACAGGGCCAGAAAGCCCCCGTTTTCCTCTCTCCCTCCCACACACCCACCCTCTGCCATCCACCGAGTTATTCTGGCTCATAAAGTGACCATATTTTAACATTGGTAAAGCGGGACACCATTGACCAGGGGGGAGAGGGGGATTAAAGGGGGTGTATTTCCTCCCCATTCTCCTGTGGTTCCCTAGCTTGTCGTGCATTCTTTCCCCAAATTGGAACTTTTTAAAAACACTGTGGGACGCGGGAAAAATTGTTTAAAATTGGGACTGTCCCGCCCAAAGCAGGACATCTGGTCACTTTATCTTAGAGCCCATGAGGAGGCAGGGCACAACCGCCCCTGTCGGTTCCTGAGTTCTTTAACCGGCTGGTGCCTCCAAGGTCAGCAGTTGAAAACCACCAGCCACTGCCTGGGAGCAAGACCAGGCTTACCCAGTCCCGTGGAGAGTTGCAGGGTAAAGTCACAGGGGCAGCTCTGCACTGCCCTGTGCTGTCGAGCTGCCACGAGAGTCAGTGAGCGCCCCCTCAATGGCAGTGAGCTGACAGGAGCACTGAGCTTCGTCATTCTCCTTCGGAACAGCTAATGGGGTTGAACAGCTGACCTTGGGCTTAACTGCCCGGCACATAAACACTGTGGGGCCAGGGCTCCTCACGGGCAGGTCCCAAATTCTACCCCGGCCCTGATGGTGGAAAGGTTATGAGCAGGGTTGTCTCCCCCCTCTCCTCCCACCCTGCCCCAGGGCTTGCCTCATTCCCAGGCCAAGGAAGGGCAGTGAAAGGCACTCCCCCTCACTCGGGGTCACAGTGCTAATCGCTAGCAGCCAGGCTGGTGGTCGCTGCCCGAGGGGCTGAGCGGCACGCAGCACAGCGGCTCATGACAGAGTAGCCTTTCACTGCTTAGGCTCCCCAGCCGAGCCGAGCTGGCAACACCACAAGAATGAAGCGGATGCGGCTGGCAGCCGCGTGACATGCTGGAGAGGCCACCTCACCCACCGAAACAGTTAAACGGCCAGTTTGCCAAGGCCACTGAGCAAAGTGTTACCTCCCCGTAGGGCAGATTAAAATATGCATTTTCTCCTAATTGAGCAGAGTGAAATCAGCCGGCGGTCCTGTCACAAGTGCAGGAATGAATTGTCACAGCACGGAACACGCTACTCAATGGAGCATCTATTAGGGGGCATGAGGTGGGGATGGAAGAAGAGTCACTGAAACGTCCTCTGCATTAAGACTCTGGTCGGCAGGAAAATGAGGAAGGCAGGGGGCATGGTTTCCGGGCCGTGGTGGAGACCCCAAGACCTTTTGTCTATGGCAACCTGCAGGGCAGGGTCTGGGTTGTAAACTGGGCAAAAAAGCCAGGAACTTGCACACAGAGAACCTGACTTGTGATTTCTAGACTAATTGTCTTATGCCCCATGTGGTTGCAGGGCAACAATAAAGTGCATCCTCCCCCTCACCCCCCCCCTTCATTTATAAAATCAAAAGGGTCCTCGTAATGAAACAAATATCCCTAGTGCAGAGTGGAGATCCAAAGTCCATCTGTAGACAACTGGACACCCTCTCATAGAAGGGTCACACGGAAGAGACAAGCCAGTCAGGGCGCAGTCAGCAGCGATGAAACACACAACTTTCCTCCAGTTCTTTAATGTTTCCTCCCCTCCACTATCACGATCCCAATTCTACCTTACAAATCTGGCTAGACCAGAGCATGCACACAGGTATAGCTAAGAGCTGGAAACACAGGGAATCCAGGACAGATAAACCCCACAGGATCATTAATGAGAGTGGTCATACCAAGAGAGGGAGGGGACGGTGGGGGGAGAAAGGTGGAACTGATCATGATCTTCCTATAACCTCATGGGGTGGAGGGAATGGACAACAGAAAAGCAGGTAAGGGAGACATCAGTCCGTGTAAAACATTAGAAAATAATAATTTATAAATTATTAAGGGTTTGTAGGGAGGGGCAAAAATGAGGCGCTGATACCAAGGGCTCAAGTAGAAAGAAAAGTTTTGAAAATGATGATGGCAGCAAATGTACCAATGTGCTTGACACGTATGCATGCATGTATGTATGATGATAGCTGTATGAGCCCCAATAAAGTGATAAAAATGAAAGTCCTGTAAGAGAAGAGGTGCATCCTATTCAAGACTTCCCCCACCACCCCCACAAGCCTCCCCCACCCCCCAGCAACCTCCATCTGTCAGTTGTCATCCTGAGGTGGCGACCATGTTGCTATGATGCTCAAAGCCACGGCACTGCTATTTCCTAAACCAGCAGGGTCCCCAGAGTTGGCAGGTCTCGGTGGAGCTGTCAGACAGAGACAGACCTGGAAGAAAGGTCTGGTGGTCCACTTCTGACTTCCAGAGGGAGCACACTAGAACCTCGTTCAACAGTCTTCCCTTTCATCTCCAGGAAGGTCCCATTACTAAGGAAGGACCAGGTTGTGAGGAAATAAAAGGGCACAGAATTGACACCGTGCCCACCGGGGGAGGCTCAAACACACTGACAGTCGGGAAGATCACACTGAATGGGGCAATTGTTCAGAAGGTCAACGTGATTTGGAATCCATTAACTGCCCGATTCCCGAAGCTGGTATCGGACGGGGCAAAGCTATGAGGAGTATGGTCCCAGATGAAGCCCTGGGGTCCTCATGTCTCCATGGCATAGGCACATCAGTGAGAAGGAGCTATTCCCTCTGACACCTGCACCTTGGTGGATGGCATCCATGATGAGATGGGACCGACAGGACCCAACGTGTCCATTTCTGACTGCAGCCTCTTTCATTCCTTGAACAACATGGCCAGACTCTTTTAACTCCATTTAAGTATTTCTCTTTTTCAGATGACTAACTTATTTATTTCTACTTATAAGAACCACTCAGACCAATATTTAAATATGAGTTGAAGGAATCTGGAGGTTGGTGTTGTTGTTGTTTGGGGTTTTTTTCCCATGAAGCATTTTAATTTTGTGTGTGTGTGTTAAATCCTCCTCTTTGTTGTCTTCTCTTCCCTCCAGTCTTCCCCCCCCCTTCTTCCCTTCCCACTCACTCACCCCTTCCAAATCTTCAAAGTCCTGTCTATTGGGGCATAAATTTCTCATTTCTTCTGTGTTTTCCCTTATGACAATGGTGATATGACATGCGTATCTTTCTAAGACTGACCAAGTTTGCTGAGTCTAGTGTTCTCTAGCTCTGTTCATGTCTTGCAATGTTTAGAGTTATCATTTTTGTTTTATTGTTGATACATCATTTTGGACTGTCACCTCGTTGACTTTGTTCTTGCTACGGTATTTCCCCCCAAATAAAACCTACCCATAAAATAAGCCCTAGCAGATTTCTAAGCATTTGCACAATAGAAGCCCTACCCTGAAAATAAGACCTAGTGATGGGCGTGGCTATACAGCATATCTGATGAAGACAGAAAGCCCTTCTCACCTGCCCTATGGTGACACCTGCTATTTCAGAGGTGGATCAGAGAGAGGTGGGAAGCCCACCAACAAGGTCGGCTCCCCTGTCGGGTCCCAGCCATCCTGCGCATGCTGCCAGCTGAGGCTTTGAGGGGAACATCTCCTCGATGAAGTGAGGAGTGGGATGTATCGCTTTAGGGACTGTGTGTCCCCAGGGGGAAGAAGGACAGTTGTGGCTGCCATGTGACTCAGCACTGCAGGCCTCTCTCCCCCAGCACCCCCCAGCACCTGTCTATGGGTCTCCCCCACCCCCGCAAACACCAGGAGAGAGGTGAAAAGCTTCAGGATGGAATTCGGGGTTTGGAGAGCTATGATAATGTTTCAGAAGAAGATGACTTAACTATATTTGAATAAACTTTGATTGTTGTACCGCACCTAAAAAAAATAATGCATGCTCTGAAAATAAGCCCTGAGGTATCTTCTTGAAGAGAAATACACATCAGCTCCTGTCCTATTTTCAAGGAAACATGGTAGCTGTCATGGAGTTGGCCCCTGACTCTGGGTGGCTCCAGGGACAAAGCAGGAACACGGCTTGGTCCTGCACCAGCTTCATGATTGGCTTAGTGTAAACGGGAGGGATCTGTAGGGCTTTCATTGGCTGGTGTGTGAAAGTAGATCACCAGGCTTTTCTTTCTAGTCTGTCTTAGTCTGGAAGCCACTGGGGACCAGTTCAGTATCATAGAAATATTGGCATATGAATAAAAGCTAGGAATGGCCCCAGAATCACCCACATGGAAGTTGAATGTTCTACCATTGGACCTCCCGGGCTTCATTTTTCACTTCCTTGACCTTCCCTACCCTAATTTTTCTTGTCAACTGAGGCCTCTTTTGGAAGAAAACATTATTCTCCAAGACTGCCAGGTTAGAGGACAAGGAGCTTATAGATGACTAAGGCCTCAATGCTTCTGCCCGAGCTGTTGTGCAATGGCAAGTGAGTGTGACGAGTTCTTGGTACAAAGTTCAGGACCTGGAGTTTCTTTGGTTAGCTTGACCTCCATGTGGTTCCAGCTGTGCTCCAGTCACTTAGAACAGAACTATTTCTCCCACTGATCTGTGACCAAGGTAAGCATTTCTTCTTTGTGTTCAGCCAAGCCAAGATTCAGCTGGGCCAGGCACAGAACTTCATGGAATCATCTAGAAAAGCCCCTTATCTAGCTTCCAGGATTTTTCAAGCTCCTGAGCCAGCTATGTACCCATCCTCTTTCTAGACCATCAGCTCCTTAAGGGTAGGGCTCAACACATCACGAGTGGAATCCATACAGAGGCAGCATGTTGAGCTCCCTTTAGTCTGTAATTCAGAAGGCCACCCATGTGCTCACTTAAGCATAACTTGGGCGTGATGACAGGCAGCCACAGAGCGAAAGGTTTACCTGGGAGTCATTTACACAATGTGTAAAATGTAGCCCACCGACAGAAACTCAAGTATAATATCTTTCTGTGAAGACACCATTGATGATAATGACTTCGTTGGGGCTAAGAAATGATGAGGGATAAAAATAGAAGACTAATTAGCCTTAATTAATGCAGTTGTTTATTACTTCCCCCCGCTGGTGGCATTAGCTTATGCTCAGCTTTCTATGGCAGCACACATCTTCTTTGGCGTGGAGTTGAGTGCCAGGGCTTGAGAGCAGACGAGAATAAAAACCTACTAGGTCCCCAAAAAGGGGCTCTTCCAGCTGCCTCCAGGTCTGAGGAGTCCAAAGTCAGGGGGCATGAAGGAAGCTCACCTCCACCCACTAAGATCACACCAATCCTAATGTGACTTGATTCACAGTCATCTTTGCTTAGCTGTTATTAAGTCCCAGCAGACAGCACTAGAGCACTGGGAGACAACCCCATGAGCACTCATACTTTGCTATTTCAGCTGGTGTGGAGTTGGTGTCCGACTTACAGTGACCCCTCCCACCCCCACCCCTCTTTGTACAACAGATCATGCCCTGCCAGTGCCAATCCCCTGAGGGGTTGCAGATCTCAAAGGTGTTCATTGACTGAAAGGAGTTTGCCAGGCCTTTCTTCCTAATCCCTCTTAGGATGCAGCTCCCCTGGAGCCTGGTCACAATCACTGCAACGTGCAAGCCACCATTGACAGATAGGCAGTGGCTGCCCTGAAGTGCTGTGGCGGCCAGGGTCTCCTGTACGGAGGGTGGGATTTCTACCCCTGGACCACCGTTGGTCCAGCAGTAATAAGAGCTCACAATTATTGACTACTGGCAGTGTTCACATGCATTATTTTATTCCATCCTTTCTGGAACCCTGCAACAATGGTTATATTCTTGTCTCCTTCCAGAATGAGGACCATGGAGTTGGAGAGTGTGAGCCACTAGGCCAAATCATGAAACAGAAGTGGCCATCTGACTCCAGCATGCCTGCCCTTAACTGTCAGGTAACACTGCCTACCTGCTCATGGACATGCCTGCCCGATCATTTTACACCGAACCTGATTCAGGTAACTTTAAAACCACAAGTGATTGCCAAGTTCATGTCATGTGGCAGGCACTGCTGTGTGAAGAAGCATCACAACGTAGAGATTTCAAAGCCCAAAGCAACATTGCTACCTGCACGGATCTTTCAGCCCACCTGTTTTTGCTGGGGTGACAGTCTCAAAAACTCCACGACTTCAGACATCAAGCCTCATTTTCCACTCACGCTACATGTCCACTCCCGTCACCTGACCTCTGCTCACCATTGCCACTCCAGGACCACACTGACAGAGCAGGCCCCCATGAACACAGATGTCCACAGAAAGGAGAGGAGAGAGACCTGGAGGGCTCACTCCAGCCACAAAATGCGCAGTCATAAGTCCATGCCCCACCCACCGATAGGATACCAGGCAGAATGTGGGGTTATGAGCTGTGTGTCACATGGGAACTGGGTTTATCTTGAGTACCTCATGCTGCCCTTGTGGCATGGTGCTTATGTGTTGGGCTGTGAACCAAAAGGTCAGTGGTTCCAAACTACCAGTTGCTTCTTGGGAGAAAAGCAAACCTTTCCACTGCCATAACCCGTTACAGTCTTGAAAGTTCACAGGGGCACTTCTACCCTGTCCTGTAGGCCAGCTGTGAGTCAGCATTGAACAAATAACTGAATGTGGGCCTTTGACCACTTTATGCTGCTAATAAAAGAAGAAGAAAGAAAGAAACTTTAAAGAGCAGATTTATTTTTTTCTCCCAGTACAGGAGGCTAGCAATCCAAATTCAGGGTGCCAGATTTAGGAGAAATCCCTTCCTGGTTTAGTTCAGCATCCAGTAACTGTCAGTAGTTTTGGTGTTTCTCAGCTTATTGCCCTCTGTCTGCCTCTATCCACCAATCCCCTATATGTATCTATTCTGTTCGTTTTATAAATAAGAAGGGATTAGGTTTAGGACTTACCTACACTGGGGTCCCTTCATTAACATCACAAAAAGAAGCACCCTATTTCCAAACAGACTCATAATTACAGGGTGGGAGTGAGGAATCCCATACAGATCCGGGGACACCACTACATCTATAATCAGGTTTAAAGGAATGATACATCATTTTCTTTCTTGGGATAAAGAAAGACTTGATGGAGAAGGGGTGAGTTTTGCAAGCTACTCGGGATTTCAGGAGACAAGTATTCTGGGTGGGGTGAAGTGGGTAGATGGAAAACCTCAGTTGAAAAACTGAGGAGGGTCGCGGGTGGAGCAGTTTCTTAGGTTCACGAAAGAGGACACACTGAGGCCTTGTGGGGAAACTGCTCGCAATACTATAACCTACAGAAGGCCCCGGAGGAGGCACGTGTGAAGTGTTATGAAGTGGGGGTGGGGTGGGGAATGGACAGAGGGGAGAGGGGGAAACAAAATGCCCTGATTCCAAAGCTAGATGGAATGTAGCTATTGGAAAATATAAATAGGCCTTTCTAAAAACAAGCAAACAAAAACCCCACTGGCTTCTAAAACAAGGTCAAGCCACACTTTCATTGGAGGCGGTAGGCCTAGGTTCCTAGATATCTTCTTGGGAGAAGAACTTACTGCTGAACTTTTCAGAGCCTTCCTCCACCTAAGAACATGTGACGTCCTTTTCTTTACAATGCATGCTGCAACACGTGTCTGTTAAGCCTTGAGAGTGGGCACAGAACCTGGAACGCACCTTCACAACCTGCATTTTCTTGACTCAGGGCCCCTAAATGGGCATAGGGATGCTTTTCTCAGTATTTCTGGAGACGTTAAGGAGCTGCACTGTATCCGCAGGCTTCTGCTACATGTGGGAACAAGAACGCAGTTCAGTTCTGGAGACCTGCTCTAGGCTCCAGGCTGTTTTGAAGAGTCCGTGTTGGGGTACACGCTGACCACTAACAGGAAGAAGTCCAGTGACTGAAGAACCCGCCAGAGACAGAATGAAAGTCACGACCAAGAAGGCGGAGGTGAATCTAACTGCAATCCAGCATCATACGCGAGACCTGCACCCCCGCCTGGCACAGCGGTATCACAGGCCAGGCGAAGGGCCTGCTTTTCAGTGAGTGCAAAGCTTTGATTGTATCATGGATCACAGCATTAGCGAACATATTCTAATGTTTTTTGTTGACAGGCTTATCGTTGCCTCAGGAATTCTGGGCAGGTCAGTAAACAGGAGAAGGCAAAGGCTGGAGTTTTGAGTCAGCTCTTCTGTTCATTTCTTTCTTTCTCCCTTTTCATATTACAGGCAAGTGGATCCATTTCCTGGCTAGGGAGCAGGTTGTTTGGAATTTTGGACACAGACAGAATACAAGGTTTCATCCTCAGAGTGTGGACCCTACACCCACAGCATGGATATCAGCAGGCACCTTGTCAGAAATTCAAGGCCCAATCTCAGACCTAAGGAAGCCCAAATTGGTCTTTTCACCCCTCCCCATGTTCCGCACGCACCCCCGCCACAGTCCCTCGGTGGTGAGCACTGAGGTCTGGAGGAGGCACAGTCGTTGAAAAGAACCAGTTGCTATGGGGTCAGTCCCTCCTCGTGGAACCTTCACCCCCATCAGTATCGATCTGTGCTTTCCAGGATTGAGAAAGGCTGCTTCTAGACAGTGTATCAATTCTGTACAGTCTCATATAGCATTCTATGGAATATTGATTCTAAATAAGCATATTGCCAGACCTTTCTTCTACAAATACTCTGGGCAGACTTGACCCTCTAACCTGTTAGTGAAAGGACAGAGGCATTAGCCATTTCGACCCCCCACCCCTGGAGCCTCTAAAGATTTCAAATAGGAAGCAGGTACAGAAAGCTAAGGGAAGAATGGCCCTCAGCAAGCCCGCAGCTCGATCCATTGCAACTGGACTGCAGGCCGAGCGTAGATGCTTCTGACTGCCTGTATCATTCCTGCTTTGGCCTCCTTTCACTTGGAATTTCCTTGACAAAGTTGTGGCTCTCAGAGACTTTTCATCCTAGTAGATAAGAAATATGTGATTCTTCTCAAAGGCTCTTTAATAGCAAGGACCACATCATCCACTAGACTCCTCCTACTTGAATGCTGTACCGAGCATGCGTGACTTTTCTGAAACTCAAGCTCCACCTTGAAAAACATGATCATCTGGTATCTGACTTGTAAGTGGACAAATTTATAAGAGCTCAAAGAGTACAGAGTATGCTGCATTTCCTGTTTAAAAGAATAAGACATAGGGAAATATGAGTCTGCTCATTTGTCCCAAAGAAATAAAAGAATAGATTGGAAGGCTGAGCGCCAGTGGCATAGTGGTTGAGTGCGGGACTGTGGTCCATTGGCTTGGCGGTTCAAATCCAGCAGCAGCTCTCTGGGAGCAAGGCTGGATAGCTCCCACAATCACCAGAGGGCAGTGATGTCTCCTCCGCCCCCAAAAAAGATGTATACAAATAAATAAATAAATTGGAGATGAAAGAGATTGGCTATCCATAGTAGATCCCCTGGAAAGGCTGGAGAGAGGAAGAGCGGAGCGGGAGAGCAGGGAGGAGGAAGGATTTATACTGAATTTAACTTTCTGTGTAGCTCTTACTTTGGATTCCAGTAATGATTCACATGCTACAAAAGTAAATACCATATTTTTCGGACCATAAGATGCACCCCCCCAAAAAAAGTGGGGGGAAAACGAAAGTGCACCTTATGGTCTGAAGGTGTGGTATCCCAGAACACATTTGTATACTGGCACTATTTGTTTCAGAATTTCTTGTTTTTCTATTTTAAAAACTGGGTGAGTCTTATGGTCAGGTGCTTCTTATGGTCCAAAACGTACAATAATTTAAAGCAACCGGAATGTGTTGGAAACCCCAGATGAAATACAAACACTAACAAATGAACCTAACTGTATGTCAAAGGAGAGAGATAACTGCACACAGAAGGCAAGGAAAAAAATAAAGAAACACTGTGAGCAATAGTGTCGTGACTGGATAATGTCCAGCTGGATTCATCAATGCCCTGATCTAATCCATCAAAAATGTTTCTCAAAGATCTATGCACTAGTAGTTCTGAAACTGAACAAATAGGTAAATACATTGCAAGTCAAGGTTTTCACTGCTGCATAAAGACATTATAAATAAGGAAAGGAAAAGTATTGAATGAACTCTGCATTGCTTTAGATCACAGGTATGAATATAAACATAATTTTTTAGGTAGGTAGATAGGTAGATACATATTGGTTAGTATGTATACACAAAGTACTTCTTCTGTTTGCTTTGAGGATTGGAAACAATGATACTCCAGGAACAAGAAGCATGTCTATCATGGAGTTGTTGGCCTCTATGTACTATAAAAGGAACTAGGACTTTTGGGGAAAGTAGCTGATTCCAAAGTTTGTTGTTACTAAGGTGTCATCAAGTCAGCTCTGATTCAGCCACTCTGTGTTCAACAGAACAAAGCCTTAAAGCCTTGTCCAGGCATGGCCACCCCCAATTGTTATATTTGAGCCCTTTGGAGCCAACTGTGTCAGTCTATCACAACGGGCTATCACTGCCCGTTATTCCCTTGGAAAGCTGGGCAGAGAAAATTCAATGTAGACTTGTACTATGTTGAGGGGCCAGGAAGTAAGAGAATGCTCACACACACACACACACACACACAAAAAGAATCAACTCAGAAAAGCACCTAGTGATCAGAAGTGAAACAATTGAAGAAACACAATTGAGAAAGATCACATTGAATTTTAACCTGGAGTAGAATAACTATTCATAAATAAAATAAGGTTGTGCGGGTAGTCTGGATCGGCAGGTGTTCCCTGCATCCCTCCTGAAGTAGTGCCCTCGGTTGAAGAGGACAACCTTCCCAGGTATAAGGAAGACTGTCCTTGGGTTCGCGGTACACAGGTAGCTAGGTTCCTCTGTTAGAATCTCCAAACAGCTCTCGAAGTCCATAAATAAAATGAATGAGCACCCTGACGCACATAACTAGTGAGGGAGGAGAGGAGAGCAGCTCTTTCCAATGGTAGGAGGAAGCTCTAGTCGTGTAGTGTTTGCTCCACACGGTCAGCAGTGTGGAACCTGCAGCTCTGCAGGAGAAAGACTGGACGTTCCCCTCCAGTAAATAGTTACAGTCTCAGAAACCCACAGGGGTCATTGTGAGTTGGCAAGGTCTAGATGGCAATGACTTTGGTTTGGTTCTACAGTAGAAGGTAGACAGTCAAGATAGACAAAAAGAAGGGGAACCAAATCATCAGTAGGCAATCCCCCCCACACACACATCTGCCCCAACATCATAGGAAAGGTTCACAGAAGGATGCAAATATCAGATAAATCCAAGTGATGACAGAGTTCAGGGTGTTGGGTCCCACTCTTAATCCTCTTGTAACTTATAGACTTATCACACCGTGAGGCAATCATTACTGAGAATTGTAATGCAACCAAGTTATTTTGTAGAGGACACAAGCCAACCAATGACAAGGAGGCAACACAGGAACAAGGACCAATCTAATTGTACTCAAGGAAGAAATCCGAAGGTCACCGAAGATATCGATGAAAATGAGCTTCCAGGATGCAACGCGGGAAAGTGCTGGCTCATTTACACCAAAAAATTTGGGGAATTACTGGCAGAGATTCATAGTAGTACTCATTCCGAAGACAGATACCCATTCTAAAGTGGGCAGGACGTACTGAACAATGACATTAATGGGATTCGCAAATAAAACCTTGCTGGAGATCATTCAAAAACCATTGCAGCCGTGCATCCACAGAGAGCAGCCAAAAAGTCACGGTGGACTCAGGAGAGGAGATAGAATGAATGCTATTGTTGCTGATATCAGATGGATGGTGACTAGAAAACAGTATCAGAAAGATGGTGACCTGTGTTTCATGGACTATGCAAATGCAATTGACTGTAGATCTTAACAAATTTTGGATCACATTTCCAAAGACTGGGCATTCCAATCAGGGAGTCAGGGACCTCCACTCCCAAAATAGCTTCACTTAGAGCAGCCCCATAATGCAAAGCCCCATAATTCCCTCACAGGCCTACCCTCAAGCATCAGATGTGTGATAAAAAGGAGCCCAAAACATAATTCCCATGCATCTGCAGCAGTCTAATGAGTTATGTCTCTCAAGGATATTTGGAGTTTTTACAGCATTATTGAGATATAATTCACATACCATAAAATTCACCCATTCAAAGTCTACGATTCAATGGCTTTTAGGATCTTCATAGAAATGTGTAACCATCATTACTGTCAATTGTAAAATATTTTCCTCACCTCCATAAGAGACCCATAAGAGACCCTGAAGGGGGAGGAAGAGATTGTGAAGCACATCCTGTCCCACCAATCCTTGAGGACAATATCCCTGCTTAGATCAGTCAGTCCACAGAGAGGACAATATGGCCCTCCCCAATAGGAGACACCACATCCCTCACTGACCAATAGCCCTACAGGGGATAACACTGGAAATACAGGGGCAATTGCGGTCAATATGACCCCACCACACTGAGGAAAAACACTAAGGGTGTGCAATAGAAGAGCAAGAAGAGCAGAGCAAGGGAATCCTGAGAGAATACCAAATATAGACTTTGGGACCAGGACACAGCACTCCATCAGACTCAACAGAAAACACTCCTAGAAGCCAACAAACAGTACTTGAACTATTTACAGGCTTTTCCTTTTTGTCATTGGTTTGTTGTTGTTTTGTTTTCTTTTGTTGCTTAGCTCTGTCTTCTTTTTGTGCATGTTATTATTTCCACAAGTCTAGATAAGTTAGGCTGAATAAACAATCTGGAGGAGAAAACAATGGTACTGATAGGACATGGGAGAGAAGGAGGCGTGGGGAAGGAAGTGTGTTAATAAGCCCAGGGATAAAGGTACAGCAAGTAATCCAACATCAGTGGTGAGGAGAGTGGAGGAGACCTGGTAAGGCTTGATCAAGGGTAATGTAACTGAGAGGAATTACTGAAACTCAATTGAAGGTTGAGCATGATAGTGGGACATGAGGAAAGTAAAAGGAAAGAAGGAAAAAGACTAGAAGGCAAAGGGCATTTATAGAAGTCTCAATAAAGGCATGTACATATGTAAATATATTTACATATGAGGATGGGGAAATAGATCTATGTGCATATATCTATAGCTTTAATATAAAGTAGCAGAAGGACATTGGACCTCCACTCAACTACTTCCTCAATGCAAGAACGTTTTGTTCTTTTAAACTGGCATTCCATGATATTCATCTTTCCGACATGATCACTGAAGACAAAGCTTGTGAATAAGCAAATGTGGTGAAGAAAGCTGATGGTGCCCAGTTATCAAAAGATATAGCATCTGGGGATCTTAAAGGCTTGAAGGTAAACAAGCAGCCATCTAGCTCAGGAACAAAACCCACATGGAAGAAGCACACCAGTCTGTGTGATCATGAGATGCTGAAAGCACCAGGTATCAAGCATCAAAGAAGAAAAATATCAAATAATTGTGAATGAGGGGGTGTGCAGTTTGGGGACACAAGAACCATCTGTAGAAGGGTCAAGGGGAGAAGATGAGTCGGTCAGGGTGCCATGTAGCAACAATGAAATATAACTTTCCTCTAGTTCTTAAATGTTTCTTCCCTTCCCCCCCTACTCCCCACTATCATGATTCCAATTCTACCTTACAAATCTGGCTAGAGCAGAGGATGTACAATGGTACAGATAGGAACTGATAACACAGGGAATCCAGGACTGATGATCCTTCCAGGACCAGTGCTGAGTGGTGATATTGGGAGAGTGTAGGGAGGGTAGGGTAGAAAGGGGGAACTGATTACAAGGATCTACATATAACCTCTTCCCTGGGGGATGGACAACAAAAAAGTGGGTGATGAGAGTTATCGGTCAGTATAAGATATGACAAGATAATAATTTATAAATTATCAAGGATTTATGATGGAGGGGGAAAGGAGAAAATGAAGAGCTGATACCAAGGGCTCAAGTAGAGAGCAAATGTTTTGAGAATGATGATGGCAACAAATGTACAGATGTGCTTCATATAATGGATGTATGTATGGATTGTGATGAGTTGTGTGAGCTCCCAATAAAATGATTATAAAATAAAATAGATAGAAGAACCCATACTCCATCATGCCCCTATCCTCACTTCCACCCACCAACCCTAAACAACCACTATTCCATGACCTGCTTCTAGAGATTTCCCTATTATGAATTTGCATAAGAAAGAATCATCCTATAGTGTGTGGTTTGTGTGGCTGGCTTCTTTCACTCAGCAGAATGTTTTTTGAGGTTCACCCAAGTTGTAGGTTTTAATCAGGGATATTTGAAATTTCAAGGAGAGTTTTCCAATCTTCACTTGGAAAAATTAATGAAGAAATTGGATATTTCATGATAAATGGTGGGGAAGATATACTAGCACTCTCCTCAAATTATATCACATGGGTGACTGTGTGCAGCCTGTGTGAGTCAGGACTGGTTTACACACACACACACACACACAGAAGCACAAGCTTGCTTGGCATTGTAAAGCATATTTCTCAAAGACCTTCACTAATTCCCTGATGATGGCATGAATCACTAGGATGTGGACATTGAGAGCACTCAAACAAATTTATCCAACAATGCTTTTTAATTTATGTATGCCTCCCTTTATATGAAATCCAGGATAGGGAAATCTATAGAGACATTAACTGGATTAATGGTTTCTTGGGGGTGTGGCAAAGAGATTGGGATGAATGGGGACTTATAGTAATGAGCACAAAAAAAGAAGAAAATGTTCAAAAAATTGTGTTGATGATTGCACAACTCTTTTTTAATATGTTTGCACCACTGAATGGTATATGTGAATTATATGTCAATAAAATGGTTGACTTTCTTAAATCACCCAACAATGAGGATATTGGCTAAGAAGTCATATATACTTTATGTCCACTTGGCAATTTAAGCACAGCATTTTGTGCTTAATGACATTAATGACATTAGGTAGGCATCAAGTAACACATCAGGGGAAACCCACTAACTCTGAAGATAAGTGAAAGTTACTTTGATATTCTCACAGCCATCACCTGCCCATTCCCCTGGACCAACCACAGGTAACAGACTTTCACCTTTTCCTTTCTACTTCTCAGCATTCACAGCAATGGCCAGTTGTTCCCCAAGCACTGTGGAGTCTCACTTGAGGTATCTCTATGGCCAAGAGGAGCACACTGTGGTGTTATTGATATGGGATCTAGTCTGATTATCCCTCTGGAGAGAAGGAAAACTCGTTTCTTCCAGGTTACGCTACAGACACTATTGAGGAGAAGAGACATCTCAAGGGAATCTTAAAAAAATCTTTTTATCGGGGGCTCATACAGTTCTCATCCCAATCCATACATCCATATAGTGTGTCAAGCACATTTGTGCATTTCTTGCCATCATTTCCAAAACATTTTCTTTTGACCTGAGGCCTTGGTATCAGCTCCTCATTTCCCCACCTCCTTCTCCCACCCTCCCTCCCTCACAAATTCTTGACAATTTATCATTTTTTCCATGTCTTATACTGACTGATGTCTCTTTACCCACTTTTCTGTTGTTCGTCCCCCAGGAAGGGGGGTTATATGTAGAACATGGTGATCGGTTTCCCCTTTCTCCCTTTACCTTCCTCTTCCCCTCCTGGTACGATTACTCTCATTTGATCCTGAGGGGCTTCTCTGTCCTGGATGCCCTGTGTTTTCAGCTCTGATCTGTACCTGTGTACTTGCTCTGGTCCAGCTGGATTTGTACAGTAGAATTGGGATCCACTGGGATTTTTAAAATGCAATTTTAAGACTCTCATAGACTCTATGAAGTCCAACCGAGGTGGACTGAGGCTGGGGACCTCGGACAGCCTGCTTTGTTCAGATGCTCTTCAAGACGTTATTAGATGCTCACCGTCCCCGGGAGGGAGCGATCCTTATTATACCCTTGTCTTTCAGATGGGGCACAGAGAGTCTAAGTCCCGAGGTCACTGCTAGCACCACAGAGTGGTTCCTGAGTACTGGTTTTCCGTATCAATAGTCCTTGCATCCCGGATCCTCGGAGTGCACCTGCGAGGCCTTTCTCTACTTTGAACAAGAAAAGTACTGCGTCTTAGAACAAGGCTTCTGAAACTGTGGTTCGCGACCCCCATATGGGCTTGCATAACTGAGGGTGGAACTGCAAAACATCCACAGTAAAAGGTTTCTGAGTGTGCACGGACCACAGCTGAATTCGACATCCAACACTTGGTGACCTCCAAGGGTTTCTAGCAGCGTTTGCCTGATTTTTCAGGTGGAAAGCAAAAGAAGCCCCGCCCTGGGGGAGTCCCCCCACCCCGCCCCACCCCGCCCAGGGAAGCGCACGGGACAACCGAGGAAAGAAGTCGCTCCAGGTTTCCCACCGCCTCTTTAGCGGGTTCTAGGCCTCTAGCCTGGTTGCGCTTCGGGCTGCAGTCCACAAGGTAGGCAGTTTGAAACCACCAGCGCTCGGTGGGAGAATGAAGGGGCTTTCTATTCCCGTCACGAGCCACAGTCTCAGAGACCATGGGGTAGTTCGACCCTGCAGGGCAGTGAGGTTGGCGTTTGGGTAATTTCCTCGCAAGAGTGGCTTTCTGAGCTGGTCGCTCCGAGACTTGGGGTGAGAATGCGCTGACGAGTGAGCAGGCGAAGCAGCCCTAGGGGCTCGCGGCGATGGCCGCTGCCCCCAGGCCCCCTGTCCGGTCCACTGGACACCCTCATCCACGAGGGTCGGGCATAGGAGCAGGGGGAGAGGCGGGGACAGCCTGGGCTGGGGGCGCTAGTGAGACCAGCGCTGGTTTGGTTATAGGGTAACGGAACCCCCCAGCCCGCCCTCTGTGCCCAGCCTGTGGGGAAACGCAGCCCCCAGGTCTTGCGGAAAAGCGCCCAAACATTAGCTGCCTGTAATTTTGACATGTCAGATATTTAATAAGGAACAAATTAGCACTCGGGTCTTTTTCTTTTTCCTGAGACAATCCAATTTCTATGCCAGGCACCGACTTCTATATTTCAAAATGCATTTTTGAAGGTTAATTAGAGAAGCGGCAGAGATAGTGTTTTCCAAGAGGGATTTTTCTGGTTCCTTCCAGGTCTGCGGATGGCAGAAAAAATAACTTTCCGACGCTGTAAATTGAGTATGTGAAGCTGTGAGAATAAACCCATCTCATTAGTCATCGTGTCAATTACAGTATCTAAGGAACAATTTTGTAGCAATAGCATATTTATTTGATGTTGTGAAAACTACCTGGACCCACTGTTAGGGTGGTGTTTGCTCTTAATGCTCCGAGTACCTCTTTAACAAAATGGCACTCCATTAAAATTTAGTGTGTGCCTACTGTAATTAAATGGCCCTAGTCATTTTTGCATTTATGATATAAACTATAATGGCTGTAAAATCCCGCAATTAACTTTCCTTGCGCCAACATTTCATACTTGAGAAATTCTCATTACAAATTTCATTACTGATTCACTTATCTGTAATTTGTCCTATGTAACCTAAGGAATATTAACAAATTTAGAGTCACTTTTGCTCTATTAAAAACTAAGTATAAAAGTCTTTCTCCTCCCAAGTCAAACATGCTCTTTCTAAGGGCCCCCGAAATATCTCCAGTGTGACAGCCAGCCGGGGTGGGAAGCAAAGGAGATCTGCTGGGGATGAGTGACACGCAGGCGGAAGGAGAGCTGGGAGGTGTCATGGGCCTCACCCACCTTCTCAGGGGTGGGGCGCAAACTCAGCAGACAGCTTCCAGGTGCAGCACACAGGGACAGGAGGAGACAAATGACTGGGAAGAGAGTGAGGGCCTGGCCTTCTTCTGCAACTCTTCTTGGCTCCCAGGGCCAGGGGCAGCGGCTGGAGTGCAGCCTGCAGCCTGGTCACCAGGGACCTCATGGGCAGCTCTGGTAGAAAGAGGGATCCAGGAAACAGCCTCTTTCCCAAAGGCAGCAACCTGGGGCACAAAGGATTGGACAGGACAGGAAGGGACACCGAGCAGCACTGGGTCTCCACTGGAGGGATAATTGCATTTCTGTAAACAGAAATGGGACAGCCTGGGAAGAAGCCTTCCCCTCCTTCGAGCCCCCTCTTCCTCTTATTAGAGCAGAAACACTTACATGGCCACACTAAGTGGAGTCAAATTAAAACTCATGGTCATTGAATCAGTGTTGACGCGAGGGATGCTAAAGGATCAGTAGAACTGTCCCCAGAAGTTTCTGAAACTGTAACTTTTTGCCAGAATAGAAAGCCCCGTCTTTCTCCCAAGGACAGGCGGTGGTTTCGAACAGCTGTCCTTGCTAGTCTCAGCCCAACACACAACTACCATGCCACGAATGCTCTTGAAGCGAACTTAGGTAAGCCCCAAACCAAACCTGCCGCCCTTGAGCTCAGCATGTCCCTGTTTAAGGTCTCCAGATGGTGAATCGTGATGGAAGCAGACAGCCTCATACTTCTCCAGCAGAGTGGCTGGTGGATTTGAACCACCGACCTTGGAATTGGGAGTCCAGAGCTTGTCCCACAGCCTCTACCCACACCCCTTGGGCTCCTGGCTTCTCCCCTTGGTGAGTCACCACCTGTCAGGGAGACTTCAGTGGGGTGCTGAAGCTCTCCGGGCTCTTGCTGCCGAACAGACATGGACAACACAAAAATGTGTCCCGTCAAGGATGGTCACCTGACTGCAATCCAGTTCTTTTCCTGCTGGAGAAATCCAAGAGCTTCTCACCACACAGCAAAGGGGTGATGAGGGGCTCCTGAAACCGTGCTTGTCAACGGGCCTTGATGACAGGGATCTCCAGCCCCAGCAACTGCCTGCAGAAATATTTTCCCCAGCAACATCCCATCTCAGCACTTCACTGCCTCCTGTAACTGCATTCGTTTTATTCTAATTTGTAATTAACTTTTACGAAATTAAATTGGAGATAGAAAATTACTGTCCCCGCATAAATAACCCTGCTGCTGGATGTGGCAGTTTTTAACACCATCAACAATAGCATTCGTAAATGAAAGAAATGTTGTCGTACTTATGACTACTGTGTGCTCCATCTTTTATAGAATATTACAGTGTAAATTGAAATTTTATATGATTTAATAAACCTCCAAAAGATATTATGGCCAAGTAACCACATAACTGTAACAAATGGCCCTCCTTCCTCATTACACAGCTTGCTCCTCTCGCGGTGCGCTCAGCCTCATTATCGGAGCGGGGTCTCTGACGATGGAGAGGCCCGGGAAAAACACCTGGAAGAAAGAACAGCCCGGGCCCACAGGCAGAGCCGAGGTTTGGGAGGTCCTGGTGTGTGCCCCGCGCACCCTTGAAGCAGGATGTCAGGGAGCGAACATTGTGTTTGAACCGGGGCAGAGCCTCCCTCCAATGCGCCAGACCCAGAGGCATAGCCACGGGCCAGAGAGGCCTTTGCCACATCCAATAGGCGACCCAGCCCGGTGTGAACTGACATACGGAGGTGCCACAAGTCTGCAGGGTGCTGCCCAAGGCAGTCAGACCAGGCTGCGGGGTCTCCACTAGCAACATCGATTCGTCTTGGAGTTAGGGTGGGGCACCCTTCAGAGATGGCCCGGGGTGCCCTGCACACACTGCCCCCAACGTCCCTCTCTGCACCAAGCCACAATGCTGGAGGGAGGGCGGGTGCACGATAGAACGAGGACATGGCACTGTTCCTGTGCCATACCAGGGATCCGGCCATAAATGTGGTCTCCAACCTCCGAAGCGCCCCCTCCCCCAGGCCTGCAGTTACCACATCTTACCCTGTGTGAAGGCTGCTGAAGTCAAACCTCGGGAACAGCAGCAGGGAGTGGCTTTACCGCCCCGCCAAAGCCAAATCTTTAGCCGATCTGATGGGGCTACCCGCTCAGATTTAAAGTGCCTTTGTTTTCAGAGCACCCAGCTAGAGCCAAGAGCCATTTTCCAAAGGTTTCCAACTCACTCGGGCAGGGGGCGCTCTTTAGAGTGACAGAGGACAGACTGGTAACCCGAGCAGGCTGTCCCCAGCCCACCCCACAAGTCCTCTTCCCTGGCTGCTGCGCAGGCTCCGGCCGTGGACCGCGCGCGCAGAGCTCTGTGACCAGACGCAGCGGTTTCCTTGGAGGCCGGGGTGATTTCTTTCGCTCCCAGCTTCTAGTCCACTGAAGAATTTAATGGCTTGTTTTACTGCAGCCTGCCATCAATATTTATCTATATTAACCCAAGGAAGGCATTACTCGAAATGGCGTTTCACACCTCTGAGCATTACACAGTCATTCGGAAGTTGCGCGTGTGCTCGGGGGGCCCCAGTCTCTGGGCAAACCCAGAGACGCAGGCGGAATGGAAATGAAGGAGCGCGGGGTGTCTGGATGGGTACGATCCGCAGCAGCGTGGAAGCCCAAAGCTACAAGGATTCCAGGCTCCCTTGCTGAAAACGCCGAGCTCAGGCGTGCTGGAAGCAGTCGGTCCCCTGCTTGGGTTTTCTTGGGAGAAGAGCATCTTTCAAACATGGAGAACAGAGAGGCAAAACTCAGGACCGTGCTGCCAGTACCCCACCCCCAGGCACCAAGTACTCCACCACCCCCAGCCCCCACCTGGTGAAAACGGATTGCATGTGGCGACCGAACTCCACCTGCCAATCAGCCCTCCTCAGGGCACCTGGTGGCGCAGCGGGGTGAGTGAGCAGCTGCTCACCTGAAGGTCCGGACGCTGAGCCCACCTGCTTCTCAGTAGGGCACTTGGGGCCATCGGCTTCCATGAAGGTGATAGGCTTGGAAACCCACCTGCAGCTCATCTGTCCTCTCTGGTTAGAATGGACAGGAGGCTAGTGGGTACCCTTCCCCCCAGCCTTCATACGGTGGTCGGTTTTCTGGAATTTCCCATCCCTGCTAGAGACCCTTTTCCAGACCACACGGTCTCTCCTTCCTTCCTGGCTTGCTCATGGACTTCTTGCCTGACACCTCCGCCACCAGGGAAGGGGAGAGGAGGTCTAGTTTTGGGGCTCTTCTGGCTCTAGCCCATCCAACCAAACTCAGTGCCATCCAGTTGAAGCTGACTCACAGAGACCCCGTGAGGGGCGACGGGGACCCACAGGGACAACAGGGTAGAAGGGCCCCTGGGAGTTTCTGAAACGGTCATTCAGCAGGCAAGGAGAAAGCCTCATCTTTCTCCCTCAGAGTGCCTGGTGGTTTTGAACGCCTGACCTTGTGGGCAGCAGCTTAATACATAACCCACCAGACCAGTAGGGCTCCTCAAGCACCACCCGGACTAACCACCCTAGGAGGATCTGTGCTGGAAACGTTGGGGTGTGGTTGGTTGTCACTCGCTGTGGAACCTTCTGCCCGGCAAAACGCCAAACCGCCGGTCCTGTGCGGTTGGGACCCTTGTGTGCCACAGAGTTTCCCTGACTTATTGCGATAAGGACATTTCCAGGCTTTTCTTTCTCATCCGGCTCAGAATGGAAGTTCCTCGGAAGCCGCTGGCCAGACCCTGCCCTGGCTTCTCCCGCAGGGGCGGCGAGCATGGCTCACTGAACTGCCAAGGGCCTCGGCGGCTTGCAGACCCCCTTCTTCTCCGCAAGCTGTTTGAAACGGATTTTTTGTTCAATGTCTCATAAGCTCAAGCCCCTGCTGTCAGTTCGTCGGCGCCAACTGCCTAGCAGCCCTGTCGGACAGAGCAGAACTGCGTCCTAGGGTTTCCGAGGGCCACACCTTTTTCCCGGACAGCAGCCGGTGGGCTCAAAACCTTGTAGTTAGCATCTGAGTGCGTGTGAGTACAGCTGCGTGCTTAACCTCCGCACCACCAGGGCTCCTGGGACTGTCTCCTCATGTTAAAGACCCCGGTGAAAGACCTGTGAAGGGGGGTGCAGATGAGAGAAAACTTGGTCTCTGAGGCGGGGAGCGCTGCTAAGACGTGGCTCCTGGCAGCCAGAGGCTCCCAGCTCTCTGCTCGCAGGCTGGACTCGGGCTCTTAAGCTCTCCAACCAACCGCTTCTGGGGAGCCTTGACTTTCACACTTGGGTACGGGATGGACTCTCTGTAATTTCCCTGGCTTTAGAAATTATTTTTATGGGACATCTGGGCAAGAGAATTAGTCCTCAATTCATAATAGATAAGGTTTACATATTTAATAACCGAATTAGAACTTCAGAGAAACTTCCTAACTGCACCATTAAACCCTCACACTTGGATGTTGTATTAATTCGAGATGACTCACTCGCGGTGACTTTACGCTCTTGGAGGGAAACAGACTCAGAGAGCGAACACAGGTGCACAAGTTCAGCCGGGCGCCTGATTCCCGGCCTCCGTGCCGTCGTAAAGGCCTGCTAGGATGCGGGCTGTTCTGTGAACAAGGCCCGACGCATTGCGTGTTCCCTAAAAGAAAAAAAAAATGAGCGCGCATAGGCTCATTTTAAGGTTTGGAAGACCTCCTTGCGTCCACTAGAGAAGCCTAGAATGAATAGGGTGACCGAAAGCAAAAAGACGCACTCACTGCCAGCGAGTCAACCCACGGCAACCTCTTCGGGGCAGGGGAGAATGGCCTTGCTGGGTTTCGAAGCCGTGACTCTGCTAAGAGCAGGAAGCCTCATCTTTCTCCTGCGAGCGGCTGGTGTGTCTCACTGCGGACCTTGCTGATGAAACTGTCTGGCTCAGTAGCCCCCACGTCCCCTCTGGCGGCTGGTGACTCTTCAACAAATGATTGCTGCAGTTCTCCGTTGCTGTCGAGTGATCCTGCCTCATGGGGGCCACTTGTGCGCATGTGCATGCGTGCGCACGTACGTGCGTGTGTGTAGGGTTTTCCAGGCCGCGACCTTTCAAAACTAGATCGCCAGGCCTCTCTTCCGTTAGGCACCACTGGGTGAGTTGAATTGTCCCTGTTTGGGCTCCTTGCTGAGCAGGTAACCTTTTGTGTCATTCAGGGACTCTTTTTAACTAGATAGATAGGGATACATTGTTGGTGGTGGTTTTTAAAGAGAACTATTCAGAAAAGTTTGACGTGAGGGACTTCAAAAATTTGAGGGAGAAAACCCAAAGAATCCAAAGATTGTACGACTGCTCTACATTCCGTGAAGCATTCTGAGTACAGCGGACAAGTGATGGTGTCTGTCTGTTTTATGCCACCCGGAGGACTGGTCCTCAGACCAAAAGGTGTTATCTCCTAAAAGAAAGAGTCAAATGTCATCTGCTTACCTCATAGTTGAAACTCACTTTCAAGACAAAGAAAGGGACCATTTCTAATAGGGAACCGAATCTTCAACAAAGCAGCAATAGGCAATGTTGTCTTTGAACATAGACATTCAACCTCCAATCAAAAGTCCATGCAATTATTCATTCAAATCGAGCATCCCTCTCCCAGTGTTTTAACTAGCATATTCTCTCCATTTCTTATGCTCTCTCCATGCTTCGAAACTGGGATGATTTTTCATATCGGCCAGTCCTCTTATTGCTATTCCCTGTATTATGGTCAGAGGCACATGCCTGGATGGGAAGACAAGCTACACCCGTTCTCCATACTGCAGGACCAGGACACTGAAGTCTTTTCTTCATTCTTTCAGGCTAATGAGCAATGACAGGTATTCAAAGCATCAAACTGTCAGCGCTGTGACTTCCACTGTCGTCTGCATCATAATCTGTTTCTTAGTAACACTTGGTCTGAGCAGCAGTAATAGAATTAATTATACTTCATTTTGCTGCCTTTAACAGTATTGACCAAATTTAAGAACAAATGAGAAGTGCTTATCAAGCTTGAAGAAAATAATCCATCAGTGGCACGATTTAAATTCTCTGCAGTTCTCTTATTAATCAAAGTAACACTTACTATCCTATCTCCACTTCCCATTAACAGTCATTAAGCCCTGCTGCTGATTGAAGCAATTTCTTTAGGGATCTCAACCTCATTTTTAAGAGAACCTTCTTCAGTGGCAAACAATATCATATGAGTGCAGTAACTTCAGAGAGAGCAGGGAGGTTCTGCCAGCGTGTACTGACCTTGGTACTCTTTCAGCGGTGGAAGTTCACCCACATACGTGGCTGTGCAACTGGAGACATGGGGGGTGGGGATGGAGAGGTGGCCTGGTGTGGTGTCTTCACCAAAAGAAGCACCAATCCAAACAACAGCACGAGCCAGCCCCTCAAATTCCCAATGGTCCTCGGTGTATTTTTTCACACAGTGTTAGGTGCCCCTAGGAGACAAGACATGCCCAGGTGACATGTGGGACAGGTCCACAAGGAGGATTTGCCAGGTAGAAAGCCAGTCGTGGTCATTCCATTCCGGTTCCTAGTGGCCAAGAGTCACAGAAGAGCTCCTTCTGCAGGTTTCTCAACAGTGGTCGCTTGTCAGGTTGTTCTTACAAGGTCCCTCTGGGTGGGCTTGAACCTCCAACCTTTGGGTGAGCAATCACATGTGCACCTCCCAGGGACTCCATGCCAGTGACGCTGAATGCCCTTGTCTTGATTCATGCTTTGCAGCAGAGACTCAGAGAGGGAAGACCGGGTTGGAGGCAATGCTCAGCACACTAGCCTTTAGGAACTGACGCCTCCTGTCTCATCTGACCAGAAAAGTCAACCACCACTGCCACCTCACCAACCCCATCCAGACGATCTGACTCACAAGAGCCCTACAGGACATGGGGAAAGCTGTCCCTGGTAGGTTTCCGAGACGGTCGCTCTTTACAGGAGTAGAAAACCCTTTCTCCTGTGCTGCAATGACCGGGTAACTGATTACCCCTCTCCCCGCCCCCGCCCCCTCCGCCACAGCCCCAGGGGGCCCCATGTCGTCTGATTGCCTCTATCCACCCCCTGAAACCTCCAGTCCTAGCATCTGTCCCACTTACCTTTACAAATTATGGGGGGGAATCACCCAGGGCCAGGCCTGTGAAACCCTAGTTTGGGAGAAAGAGGAGCTCTGGAGGCTGGGCTGGGCTGAGCTGCCAAACGTCAAAGTCTGCTGGTCCAAGGAGAGATGAGGTTTGATGCTCCCATAAAGCTCCACAGCCTCAGAAACCCCCCGGGGGTGGCCCTATTCTGTCCTCTCTGGCCTCAATGAGTCAAACTGGACTGAGTGGCAATGAGTTTGGAATTGAGGCCAGTATTCAGGATCCAAAATGAGCACCTTTGACATCACCGGCAGGGTCACACTCTCCCCCAAGGCCTTGCAAGATGCCAGCACACAGAAGAAGCCAGATGGATGTCAAAGAAACCTGATTTGTGAACATTCTAGTAAGGCAGCCCACATGGGTAAAGTGGAGTCTCTTTAAAAAACATCTGTGATGGGTGTGGCATTGGACGGGTCCACGGACACGCCAAGCACACAGGGCCCGGTAGGGGGTGGAATTCAGCTTTGGAGGAGTCGGGGGACTTGGCAGGGCATTGGCCCTGGAGTTGGAAAGAGCCCTGTGATCTTAAGAGGGAAGGAAAACAACAACAGAAAACGTGCATTGTCAGTCAGGTGGTGCCGGGGTCCTTACCATCACCAAGTGTCCCCGGTTTCTGCCCCTGGGGGGACTGCTAGCTCCTTTGACAGCAGCTTCAGCTGCTGTGGAGTGAAGCATACGGTCAGCTGGTTTCCCTGCTAAGTCAAGTCAGGACAGGGACTGGACGTGGGAATTAGAATCTCGGGCTGACTCTGGGTATCCACCGGCTTTGTAAATGAGTCCTGTGCCCACATTTGCCTTACCCCTGAGATCCCCACTCTCCCCTTCTGCTGAGTAAGTGTGCTTCATGACACTCGGAATATTTCTGAAGGTCAAATGCAACCGGGCGCTGGCCATAGAATTTCCACTTGGGGGGACAGCCAGGATCCCCTCTATCCCATCTCGCCTGCTGTTAGTGCCACCAGGCTGCCTTCCAAGCCCACATAGCCCTGGGATCAGGAGGGATCCGCCCCATGGGGAGCTCTGAACCTTCATCTTTACAGAAGCTGAACTCTAGGGTCTTCTCACTCAGAGCCAGTTGGGGTTGCCAATCATCTGGCTGCCAGCTTTGGGTTCGAACCACAAGAACCCCTTGGCTTAATCCTACTGATGAAGAATCAGGTTGGGAGAGGCCCAGCGGCTCGCTGAAGGTCACCCATGGGGCCCCGTTGGCCAAGGTCAGCTCAGTCAAAAGTGTCCTCTTCCCTCTAGAGCAGCTTTCTAGGACTTAGTGTCCAGCTCTTTGGGCCAGACCAGGTTCTCTGGAGGGACCTGGTAGGAAGGACCGTAGCGCTCCCACCCCAGTCCTGCTTGGATGTTCTACACACATGGCCCTGTTGCATTGGGTGGGCCCCCCAGAAAGGGCATCAGAGATGGAACAGGCGAGGGGGTGTTGTTGTGGTTCTGTTCTGACTCATAGGGACCCTCTGCACCACACAGTGAAACACTGCCCGGTTCTGGGCCATCCTCACACTTGTTCCTCTGCCTGGAACCATTGCCGCAGCCACTTCATCAGTCCATCTCCTGGAGGGCTGTCCTCTCTCACGCTGCCCCTCCATTTCACCAAGCATGATGTCCTTTCTCCAGGACAACATGTCAAATGTATGCAAGACGAAGCCTGGCCTTCCCTGCTTCCTTGGCCAGACTTCTGTCAAGACAGATCTGTTTCTGTTTGTCCTGTGAGCAGGTGAAATCAACCAGTTCTTTCCTTTCATGATCCAAGTCCCAGAAATGACCGATTGAGACCCGGACCTGAATTTGCTTGGCCAGCATGGAAGGGGAGCTGTCTTTGACACAGTGATTAGGCCTGGTGCATAAAGATGATCTCCTGCTCCTCAAGGAAGGGAATGGATGGACTCATCGCAGATTCTGCAGGCCATGAACGTTTCCAACGGCACGCAGTGCTCCGCTCTTGGATGATGGAGACCAAGAGAGCAGAGTGCAGCAGGGAATAGAGGCCGTTTCTTTGTTTTGCTTTTTCTTCTATCAATGTGAAGGAGGACTCCACCCACCACTTAATTTCTGATAAGACATTATCCGTATGCTTCTCCTCTCCACCAAATGACCTGCTGAGCTGGATTTTTGGATCAATGGAATACCGACTCCTGTGAAAGCACTTAAAAAGGAAAACATCCACAAAATGTCCCATTAGGCTGACAAATTTATGGCGCCATGACAAGTGCGCCAGCGGTCTCAGCGCTGAGTAGAGCTCTGCGTTTAAAGAGTATGAATGGATTTGAGTTGGGCAATATTTCATCTGCACGAGCACGTTCCCTGCTCGCCTCCCTTCCCACGATGCCCCACGTTTACTTTTAACCAGGCACATGTAAGCCATGACAGAACACGGACACCATCTTAAAACAATAAGTTGCAAGATGAGTGATATTAAATGGATCCTCACGGCCCAGAGACATGGAGATCTATACACGCCATTAGCACGAATGGTAACTATGTGCGTAAATCCCCCGTGCTCTCCATGAGAATATGCGCCTGTATTTGCAAAGACAATGATGGGCTCACTTTTGAAACAGCTGAGACCCCCCCCCTTTTTCTGGGAGAGGGATCTGGGGTGGCACCGAGTATCAAATCAGACCACCCACTTTCCTGAACCAGACGATGCAAGCACTTTTCGACCCCGTCACGTGGGGAGAACCAAAGATGGAGGTAAAGGTGGCAGTCATTTTGAACCCGGTACACACAAGTCCCTGTCGCTGGCTCGGCCTGCCAGTGCTCCTCGCCAGGGTGTCTTTGGATGGCCTGAGAACAATGGAGAACCATCTTTCTGGTCACCTCCAACCACCATGACAATCTGCAGGAAATGAGCTCTGTCAGCCTCCTGCTTCCCCAAGCTCAGGCAGGTGACAGTGTCAGGGAAAGGGTTCCAGTCATCTCTTCTGAATTCCTAAGTGAAGAAGGCACCGTGGGCCTGTGTGTTTGGGGTCAACTTTCAAAACACTCCTCTTGCCCCTTCCTCCAAAAAAAGCCAGAAGGTTTTTTTTTTTTTAAAGCGGGCGCAACCTGTTTTTGTTTTTTTTTTTTTTTTAACTTGACCAACACTTCATCAGGCTAAGACGGGGCCAAGAGACACATGTAATTAAAATATACTAAAACAGCCGCCCGCCATTGTGGCTTTCAATTACAGTGGAGCTAAGAAGCAACCATATTATTTCAACAAACTATTTTCACTTAGCACAGTTCGGATGGAATTATTGCCATGACCTTTTAAAAATGTGAAAGCGTGAATCAATACCCTTTCAGAGGCAAGATTGCAGGCGCGGAATTGGCCGGGCTGTAATGGTGTGTATTTCTGCATCAGAAGGCAGTTGAAACCTAATTATCGTCAATCACCTACAAGGTAGCTCCCGCTCCTGATGAGCCCGGTGCAGGCGGCATGCGTGGGAGGGTCTGTGCGTACGGGGCTTCGAGAGGGAGGAGCACGTGTGGGGGAGTGGAGGTGGGGTGGGAGGGGGGGGGATGTTCTGCGAGGCCCAGGGCCGGTGGAGGAAGGCTTGCAGGTGAGTTATCGGGACTGTCACTCATTTACAATAACTAACACCGACTTGTCAGAAACAGCCACCTGTAAATGACGGATGAGTGGTTGGCAGCCTGCCACCCCCCAGTAGACCTTGCCGCCAAGAATCACATTTTATTGTCGAGGTCATCCGAATGCTTACGTGGATACGTGCCATATATTATTTAAAAATAACAATCGACCAATCAGCGACATTTCTTCGGGCTCAAGGGCAAAAAAGCCAACCTGCTTTTGGAAACTTGGAGGCAAATGTCCAGGATCCGGATTAGCAGGTGGTTATTTGTTTATTTTCTAGCTTCTCCCCAGATATCAAAACAGAAAGAAATCAATCCCATGGAGGGACCTGAAGGTGTCCACGGACAGAGGAGAGTGACACGCACTTTCCCACTCCCGGAAACAAAATCCACACCGGGACTCTTTCTCTACTGGGGTATAGCAGTGATTCACTGGCCTTCGAAGGGCAAGGGCAGTGGTTTGAAGCCATCAGGCCCTCCAGTGAGAAAGAAAGCACTGTAATTATTCTCAGTCTCAGAAACCCCTCAGAATCTGATGGCAGGGACTTGGGGTTGGCTTGGTTTTGAGCAAAAATATCAAAGACGCAGCCCCATGGACTGGTTATATGTGCTGCTGCTAAGATGCCAGGCATTATTGAAACTCTTCGTGACCAGTGGGCCAGGCAGGGAAATTAAAAAACAAAAAACGTGTGATTTGGCTGTTCAATTCTATCATCTTGGGATCTGAGCGTGCTGGACTGACCCTGTAACTAAAGTGGCTTCTTGTGTGTGTGGAATCCAATCTTTTGCACATGCCACTGGAAGGCCATCTTGTATTTCTAATGTTATCCAATGTCCTAGACACATGGGTGCCAGTTTCAACATGAGCCCAATGCAGGAGAGGACAACCGTATCAGGTGCTGTGCAGATGAGGCCATGGAAACTTTGCATATGGCAGCCCTTGGATTGTCCTCTTGAAACGAAACAAGAGGGGGACTTGGAAATGTCCATGAGGAAAACTTTCCTGACCTCCCATTCCATTTCTCCACCGACCCTTTGAGGCCTCGGTGGTTATCTGCTGTGATCCCATCAAGTTCTGTCCCATCTAGTCTGGGAGCTGAAAAGGAATCTGTGAGCATCAGCATTCCCAGGTCTCTCCACCAGCTCTTCGCTCCCCCGGAAATGAAGGATCTGGCATATTTGTGAACATTATACAGTAATTGGACCATCTTTTGTTCAATGCTCTTAATGTCCCTAGAATAAAAACATTAAAAATGCACTTTAAAAAAAAGAGGAATACTCATTACACACCAGCAATAGTTTTTAATTTAGAAAAAGAGTCTAATTGAAATTACATTTGTTATGCAAAGACTACCAATAATGATCTTGGTTTAAACAAGCAAGCACAGAGAATTCTCTTGAATAGAAGGTTCTTTCCAGAAGGGCTTTCTTTTAAGTTGAATTCAGTGCGGGGGACCCGGCGAGGAAATCTGCAGGTGTAGCAGCCATGGCCTGCCAGAACAGAACCACAGTGGTGGAATCTCCAGCATTGCAGCGCAGAGCCTGAAGCTGCCTCTGCGTCCTGCCACAGCAGCCAATCAGAGTGCTCGCCCTGGCCGGCACCTTCACTGGAGTGGGACAGGGCACCGCTCAGCTCAACCATCCAGGTTAGGCAAACCCTCTCCCCAGGGCAAAGTAACAGGCCTTCCTTCAGCTTCCAGCAGCCTACCGTGATCACGGATAATGAGGGGCCCAGGGGACAAACCATAAAACTACCCAGAAAGTGGAAATCCTACTCTCACTATTGCTTTAAGGATTTTGAAATGTTAGCCACCGGTGCTAAAAGAAGTCTGTACAAGAAGAGGGGACTCTTACCAGTAACTTGTGGTGCTCAAAAGTGGCATTCAGAACGCTTATCTCTTGCACAGCTCTGAGCCAAAGACCACATTAGCCCCTCTTGGATGTGATGAGTCCTTTTGATCATTGCTATTGTCACACCAATCCGTCCTGCACAGTAAGCACTCCATATCTTCTTAGTAAAAGGCTTCTCAACCGACTGATTCCAAATGTCCCCTCAGTACTATAACATGATTGTTGTTGGCCATTGTCTGGTTTTAATGTCCCCCAAATAATAATAAATTCCACTGCTTAAAAAGAAAGAAAGAAATCTGTTTTCTTTAGTGAGGAATGTATTTCTTGTAAACTATCGTAGGATGTAAATAAAATAAATTTCCCTCTTGGCAACTTCATTTGTAGGTAACTGAGGTTGTTTTTAGACGGGGCTCTTCCACTGGATTTGGAGTCTCCATGGCTGTTTAATATCATTAAGGGACTATTGTGTGGGTTACAATGGCTCAGTCAAGTAACTGGTTTCCATGTGGTTCTATCAATCTATTTCGGTAACACTGCACACGAGTTTTCCCCCTAGAGTACTCCCTGTAATGCTGAGAAAGTGTCAGAAATAATGACTGTCTACCTATATCTGCAATAAAACGTAGAGCATGGATATTATAGTTGTAAGTATCAAAGATTTATTTCATGACTGCAGGTAATGATGAATCTTTTAGCACAACTAATGTCTGGAGGAAACCGCTCTTCTTCTCGGAGCTGTCACATGGAGACTATTTATAGGGCCCTTAGTGCTGTGGGGTTTTAGCATAAAGAGGCAATGTGTCTAAGGTGCCACTGGATGGGAATGTTAGCAAGGGCTTCCTCTCATTGAAGATCTTTTAGTAGATGGCGTTAGATTCCCTCTTTGTGTGTTTACGTCCCCCCAAAGACAGGGGACAGATGTTTAACATCAGCCCATTAATCCCTTCGCCCAGGTCCCTGTGACAGCACGAGCCCAGCAGAAGGAGCCCTTTGCCTTTGCTCGGTGTAAATGCCGCAGTTTACTGCTGATTTACAGAACAGGGTCAGGCCATTAGAAACTTGGCAATCTTCAGTACAGCTGGAAAACAATATGCATGATAAGCTAAAATCCAATACCTTCTTGCACTAATTAAATGGGTTCCCACCAGGACAAAAACACAAATTACAATACAGGGTTTTTCTGCATCCCTGTGCATTTTTCCCCCCTCTACAGCTGTGACCCAGCTTTATTTGTATACTTCTTGGGATATTAGGTTTTAATTCACTCCACGAGTGAAAGACAGTGCTTGTATCACAGTCCTTCGATGGACGAGTCCACTGTAAGACTGCTTCCAAACTGGTGGAGAACTCGTTTGCCTCGTGCAGAAGCAGACAGACAAGTGTATCCATGAGAACACTGCCTGAGCCGCCCTGGCAGCCCGACGTGGATTCCCGTCACAGGAACAAGCAGGTTGGTGCCAGGTCTTCTCTGGAAGCAAACAAAAAGACCCTCCAAATTGAGTGCCGGCACCCAAAAGAACTTGCTCCAGAGAGGAGCCCATTCTCCTCCTGGCGGAGGCTTGCTTTAACAACCCCACAGGAGGTGGGGGGAAGGACCAGCAGGCGGGTAGGAGAAGGCGCAGGGCTTGACCAAAGTCGGTGCTTACAAAGGTCTGCTTCGAAGGGTCTTTGCTCTGGCTTGAGCAGTACAAGGCTCCGTCTCTCCTGCCACCACCACGAGAGGCTGTCCACAAAGACAGGCCCCTCGACTCCCAGAAATGTGGGTCTGTGCGCTCTGGGACTGCCCAGCATCCTCCTGAACAGTGAGTAATAGTTAGATCCTCTCTGGTTGCCTCCAGATTACCCACTGAGAAGCAGAAGCAAATTTTGAACAGCTGGAGGCTTAAGTAACAAACAAGAATAGCTACAGGCTTGATCTTGGATCCAAACGGTATGAATAATCATCATCATCATCATAAAAAAAATACCTGGTAACTATAAATCTCATCAACCCATGTAAAAGAACATTCTAAATCTATTAATATTTTCAAAGACATTATCTTTCTGCCACCCCACTGCTTTGTGAGTTGTTGTATCAGCGATATGATTTGCCTTAAAGCACCATCTAAGTGTTTTTCTTCCCCTGTGAGGGGGATCTTCCACAACCTATGCCAGACACAGCCCACTGCTCCCCTGCAGGAGGACGGGGGTATCATTAACAGCCAAAGACACTTCAGGCACAAGTGGAAACTCCAGTGTTTCCAAACGGGCCCTGCCGCCCATCAAAATTCAGGTCCTGTCACTGTTCTCAGAGCAGGAAGGCTTCTCATTATAGCATCATTCCCCTCTTGCAAAAAACACTGATTGCGGCACTGGTGGCTTTGGATGGCAAAGATGTAATTTAGCAAAATAATGTACCATGCTGATTAATTTAATGTAGCCCATGACTAATTATGGTAATTCATTACATCTACAATTAGGCTAAGTAATTTATTGCACTGCAGTCTCATAGAGCAGAGGATTTATATCGAGTTTTGAATGTCACCCAAAGGACATTTCTGTACCTTGTCTTTACTGAAGCGGAATCAGGCTGCCAGCTGAGAGGAGAGAAAAAAAAAAAACCCCACGCATGCACGCCCGCGTGCGCACACACACGCGCGCGCGTGCGCGCACACACGCGCTCTCTGCCATTTTTGATGTTTGTATTTTGAAAATGAATTCAAGTGCAGGGAGGCTTTCTGATCATCTCTTCTGTCTCCCCCTCCACCTTTGTGAGGGGTTGTGGGGTTTTTTTTGTGTTTGTTTGTTTTTGCCTTTCCAAGCTGCATGCTGTTTTCCTCCCTGTCACACGGGGCACCGTGCACGGGAAGGTGAGCGACAGAGACAGGACAAGCCGCCGGGGTCTTGCCAGAGAGTATCTGGGGGCACTGGGTGGGGGTCAGGGAAAATGGGTCCTGGCCCTGCTGCCTTCGATTGCTTGCTCCGCTCCGAATCCTGCCGCGCCTTCAACAAAGACCTCAGCCCCCCTGGGCTCGCGGAAAGGGGACGTGCCCCCTCACTTAGGAAAGACGCAAACATAGCATTATTTTGAAATACGGCCTCGCGTGTTCCCTGCAGCGGGGCCTGCTCCACCGATGGGTACTTCGGAGACCCATTTGTTTAGCTGATCACTGTCTCTTTGACGTGGCTGCAAATGTTACCTTTCTTTTTCAATCAAAAACCCAGCAGGGTGCGCCATCTGTTTGGCACAGGCGCGCGCTCACTTCCCCGATGCCTTTTTGTGCAGATCATTTTACGTGGCAATTTGCTAAAAATCTTTCATTCCTTGGTTTTTGCTAAATATAACTTTCCAAAATGGGCTGTTTTCTTCCCGGAATGTCAGCAAGACGTGCAAATGAAGGCCGTTTTTCCTGAACGGCCAATATCCGATCCGATGGAGCATTTTTTTTTTTTTTAATGAACAAATACCTCACTGTCATCTCATTGTTTACTTAAGACCAACATGTTTACTGCGGGGGGCGGGGGGGTTGAGTACCAAGACCACATCTGCCCTCCCGAGTCCCTGTCCCTCGTCTTTGTTTGCCTTGGAAAGGGGAGCCCTGTCACCGACACAGGCCACGCAGCTCCTAAGTCCCTCCAAGAGGGCAGGTAAAGCAAACGCATCCAGAAACAAACCCTATTAAACAGTCATTAGCAAACAGCAGTGTGCAGGAAAGTGGTTCGGCCGCCCCCCCTCGGAGGCTGTTCAGAGCCACGGATGATCCCCCTCCCCCACCCCCACCCCCTCCCCCACCCCCAGTAGGACCAGATGATGAGAACCACGCGCTGCAACCACGGGATGCGCCGCGTTTCCGAGCGCTTTGTAGAATACAAATGAATTCTCCTCATTCTTCTCCGAGCAGAGCCTATAGGCCAGACCTCATTAGAATTCAATATCACTCGGCTTTTCTAATGTTAATGTACCAGTTATATAAGAAATGCGGGGGGGGGGCCGTTATTCCACAATTATGTTCAACATGATATCATAATTCTGAAAACTGGATGTAATCTTGGTTAAGGGAAATGATTGCATTTTGCCAGTTTATCTTTTGCTTCTAATGTAACAAATTCCCATTCTAATAGGGGATTGTAAGGGGCCTTAATTCTTTGTGTGCCTCTTAAAGCTGCAGGCGCCACAAGACCGGCCTGATGGTTTGAGAGAGGAAGAAAAAAAAAAAAAACCCACGCCGTGCCGTGACGAAAGATCTGCCTGTGCAGGCTCAGAGTCCATCTCGCCGTGAAAGGTAACCGAGCCCGTTGCGTTCATAAACAACTGTAGGAGTTTTCTCCATCCGGGAATTAAGTCAGGACACGGAGGCTGGAGGTCTTTTGTGTGAAGTACGGCGAGGAGTGTAATGGACACAAAACACCAACACATAAAAATACAATTTATGCCCTTTTATCAAGCGAAGAAAAAGTTGGTTAATGTTTGAAAAGGGGGCAGTAATGTAAATTTATTGACAATTTTATTGTAATAATTAGATGTTTACACAGTCTGGACATTGTGGTTAAATCACTTCTAGCGTGTTTATTTGCAGGGAGCTGTTTTCTGGGCACTGCGGCAGGTTCATTAAGAAGACATACTGTATTAGGGCGCGAAGGACAACCAGCTCCCACCCTCCTCTCCTCCTGTGTGACATTTAAAAAAAAAAAAGAAGCAAAGGAAATAAAGAACTACAGATCATGAAGGGAGAATATAGAATTCCCTCTCGATGGAAAACAAGTCAGAGCCCTGAGCTCGTTCATGCTTGCATTGGCTGTCTGAATACCCAGCATTAGAGAGGCCACCTTCCCAATGGCGGGAAGGAGCTTTTGATACCAGTCTGCGTGTGCCAGTCTGCTTACGGTACAGAGTGAGGGCAGCTCTTGCCCTGCCCTACTCTTTAAAAAATAAAAGAGAGAGAGAGAGAGAGAGAGAGAGAGAGAGAGAGAGAGAAAACCACTCAGTTGAGATAAAAGGGATTTTCTCTCCTCAACATGTTTTGAAAGAGATAAACCCTCGTTTAGAGAGAAATATTTCTGAGGCAGTCTTAGACCATATTCATAGGCTGAAACTACACACTTGAATAATTTGACTAAATTTAAATCTCTCCATAGCTCGCTCCTATTAATTTTTCGGGCATCCATACTCATCTTTAATATGCTACTCTGCTGTGGTACCCGTGTTTCCAGACTGAGCTAAAATGGAAATGACAGCTGTCTCAGTGACACAAGGTGCCAGGAAAGAGTACTGTTAACATAGTACTCTCCTGGAAAGATATGAAATAATGAGACTAATTTTATACTATGAAATAGATCCGGCAGCAAAAGTATATTTGAGGCAATTACAGCAATTAAAAAAATTTCTTCAGCTATTTAAAAATAAGGCACTATATGCTAAGCTAGAATGTCTTTCCAGCCTTAGTATACATCCATTTAGTGTAATCAATATAGAGCATTTACTGCTATAAACCTCAGTACATGGAGATGCAAAAGATGGTATGTGCTTTAAACTGGAAATTCTCTACTGCAATCATTCCAGGGCAGCGGTGAGGGACGGGGGAGAGGAGGTGGGGGGGGGGTGTAGAAAAACACTGATCTTCCCTTTAATCACAATGGTCACAATTTATTGTATTCCTAGCAATTTTCCTCTACCAGAAGGAGAGTAATAAAAATACATTATGAAAGTAATCGTTCCCAGTAAAGTTTATGATGCTAAGAGAAGCTTTCATTTTAGAAAGCAAATAGTGAGGGTACACACAGAATGACCATAGTTTTGTTTTGAACTTCGTGGGATGGATGAATGGTCCAAGGGGTCAAAGCTATGGTGGGGTCACATCACAGAGCACTGTTTTAAAGAGAATTCCTAAAAAACTTAGCTTTGGACTGGAGTGGCTTTGTCAAGTATGTGGCTAGAATTACACACTGCATGACACCATAGATTACAATTAGGCTTTTTCTTAAAAAGGAATTTTCAGGGGCTCTGCGTGATAACAAATATATTTAATAATCTTAAATAAACTCAGACTTCGATATCTGCACTTCTGAGGCAGTCAAGACATGAGAAATGATTTTTTTTTTTAAAAAAGTCAGATCATGAAAGTCATTATTATTTGAAGGAATAGACTCGATTTTTTAGATAATTTAAATTATTTAAGAGTCTTTTGCATTTTTTATTAGCTTTGCCTAAAGTTATAGCATTAAAGCATGAAGGTTACGTGTAATGAGGTCCTGGTTTGTCCTTATTTCTCATCCTATCTCTTCCAAAACTACCAGGCAGGAGTTGGGCTATATTACAAGGCTCATTTGATCAAATCAAATTGACTTTTCCATGGAAATGTATCTGAAGACAATATTCCACCAGGAAGGGGGGGGGCGTTGCACCTGCAAACACCCACAGATACCTGCCAGGGACAAGAAGCTCCTCGAGGAAGCGCCGGGCAATGGGAATCTGGCAAAGGACACATCCTCAAGGTACTTGTTTGCAGATGCTCTTTCCAAAGTCCAGGGACAAACAAGATAGACCTGGAAAACAGTTACTTAAAGGATGGACGATAGGATTCCTTAAAGGTGCCTTTTGAAATTTAAAGAGCCCAGCACCCTCTCATCCCTTGGCTTGATTCGAAGATGCCTGAGACGACGAGAAACGTCCATCCCCAACTCCTCTC
Source organism: Nesogale talazaci (assembly GCA_004026705.1). Lineage (NCBI taxonomy): Eukaryota > Metazoa > Chordata > Mammalia > Afrosoricida > Tenrecidae > Nesogale > Nesogale talazaci. The sequence continues at coordinate 89,563 of PVJH01002820.1, forward strand.
ACCTAACTCGTGTCAATTCTCCTTTGAACACAACAAAACCGACTGCCCGCTGACAGCAGTCTGAGCAGGAGAAAGCGAGGGGCGCTGTGTCCATTCCCCCCTTTCTTCAATGTGACGATCGTTTTGTTTCAGGGTCTCCTGTCTCCAAAGACAGGAAAGCCAGGCTTAACACCATGGCGAATTTCAAAAGTCACCTTCACATGTAATTTCCCTTATTTCTAAACTCCAACCTCGCTGCCACGCAGGATAGGCCGGTGCTGCACTGCTGGGGGCCTCGGGTCAGCCGACGTCTTCCAGCGCAGGCTGCATGGCAGTGACGGAGACTGAGGCTGCGTTTTCAGGTTGACTCCAATTCCAGTGCTCCCATACTACCTTGCTATCACAGCAGTCTGTGGCTGGTCAGCTCTGCCCCCATGGAAGGTGGAGAATGCCCATCCCATCAAGGGGCAGGGGTCACTCTCAGCTGCCACCACCGGCAGCCAATCGGTCTAAGACGTGCATGCTATTCACGCATGCCACCTTTGAGCTCTCTTCCCGCTTGATCCAGTAGGTACCAGCAACTCAGAAAGGGTCGCCAAAATCGGCCTTCGCATCCAAATCAGCACAAAAGGGCCTCCTACCTCCTTCCTTCTCTGGTCACGTGTGTGTTGCACAGATACCTACATAGGTGTGTACATCCACGTGTGTGTACATACTCACAAACACTCTCTTGATCTATCGAGAGATAGACCTTGTTTCTCAAGCACCCCTTCCGATTCAGATGGAGCAACATCCGAGAACCGCTTCTTTTCGTCGGCGGTGTTCCTGCCGGTTAGTTCACCTGCCAAGAACTGCAACCAGGTAAGGCTACCTGGGGCGGCCCGTGCCCTTTCTCAAGCGTCTCGATCACGTCTCTTTTTATGCAGACTAGGTGTCTACTTGGGAAAGATGACGGCAAATTCTAGGTTTGAAACGCCGCCCCCAGCCCGTGGCACTTCCATGTAATTATTCCAAACAGAATCATGTAATTAAAAAGGAAGAGAAATGGCAAGCCCCGAGAGTCCGGAGGGAAGTCGGCTGAGCGCCTGAAACAAAGCAGCAGCTAGCTCACCACACGCCCTGGTCAAAGCCAGCCACGCCATCCTTGTTTCTGCTCACGACGGAAACCCGGTGCAGGACAACCAAGGACTGACTGATTCTCTGCACGACCAGGGTGTGGAGGAGGCCTCGGGAAGCTGTGGTGGGGCCATGCCGAGGAGCAAGGTTGGGTCACATCAACCCTATCTACTTGGTGGGCAGTGAATGCAAAGCCAGTCCCTGGCTCACCAAGAGGCAAGGCTCTGAGTGCCAGGCTGGGAAATGTTTTGGCAGCACAAACTCCACCTTGGAAATCAAACTTCTGTGCACTCTCCTCTCCAGGGCTCTAGGATAACTGACCATTCGGGGTCCATCTTAGATCAATCACACCACAGGTTTCTTTCCTTTGGGGTAAATTCTAGAGTCCTAGCATGAAGGCAGCCCTTGCTCCATTGATCTCTAATGACTGTCCCTACCCTAGTCAGTAGCAGACCAAAACAAGCCAACAAAGCCCTACCCCCAAACAGAGTCTTCTCTTTACAGAGCCCAGTATGAAGCATGACACACATGCCCCAAGAATCAGACCTCAGACTGAAATACCAGGATCTCAATGAAAGCCAGCTTCCAGATGTAGATTTTTATCTCAACAATGGGAAATCACACATCAGAGGGCCGTGGTATGCCCCAGGTATAATATTAAAGCTTTAGAGAGTAAAGTTGTTCACTGATTACCAAGGCCTGAATAATTCGCTAAGAATCTTTTCAATTCACTTTTTAAAAAAGGGGAAATGCTCTCAAATTGTGGCAATGATTATTCAATTCCCCTCGATAGGAGGGATCAATTAAAACTACTGAATTGTATGACATGTAAATTATGTGTCAATATATCTATTGGAGGGGGTAGAGACCAAAGGCATAAATCTGACCCAACGACTAAAACTTTATCAATAGATTCCCCTCCTCCCCCACTCTGGGATGCAGGCGGGACCTGGTTTCCAAAATTTTCTGTATTTTTGGTTTGTATGGTTAGCTAGGTTTTTTGTTTGCTCATACTGCAGTGTATCTCAGGGTGTTAAGTCAATGAAAGTCACTCTCTTGAAGCTCTTCTATGCTTTTCTGTTTTTCAATAGATAGGACCCAGGAATGATGGACCTATGGTGGCAGTAAGCAGAAAAAGGGGTTCAGGGGGTGGGGGTAGAGTGGAGGTGGGAGGTGTGCAAAAGGGAGGCAATGTCAAGGCATCCATTTAGAACAAGAATGGTTGGAAACTAATTGTAACCTCAAGTGTACAACGCTATTAGCAACTGTACAACTCTACTGGAAGCAACCGAAATATGGAATATGTTCTATGCATTAAATCCCAACTTAGAAAAGGAAAAAGAGCCAAACTGTCTAAAATCCATCCTCTGAAGCACCTGTGTGCCCCTGTGGTCAGCTGAAAGGAGAGTGAACTGTGGTCTAGTGTCTTCTCTCTGTCCCTCTCTCGAATGACTTCCGATGCTCAGTCAGGCTGGGAACCAGATGACAGGAATGCTCCCGAGTCCAAGCTCATTCTCCACTGCCGAACACCCGGTTCCGATCTGGCCCAGTCCCCAGTGCCCACTTTCACTGTTAGATGACCCAAATCCTCCGCCAACCACACCCTACACAGGTCATTTCCTGAGACTGGTGTCCTCATCCCCAGGTCATGAAGCATTTTCTGAGGGGCTAAGACAACGGGCCCGGAAAGGACAGGATGCCGATGGGAGAAAACGCCGGCCTGGTCGTGGGATTCGTTTTATTTGGCTCCACAACCAAGGCTCCTGGCAGCCAGCAGCCAGGAGATGAAATCCTATCCCTGCAAACGCATTGCAAGGCCCTTCTGCAGAGCACTCCGAGCAGAGCCAGCACCGTGAGGACTGAGGGACAGTCTCGTCCAGCTCCGCGGATGCCCGAGGAGGCTGGGCAAGGACCGAGGGCGCAGGCCAAGGGTTTGACGCCGCTGAACCTCCACGGCGCCGGCAAGGGCACTCCAGGTGCCATGGATTGCCAGAAGAAGACGATCTCTGGGAAGTTGTGGCACCAGGATGCTCCTCTGAAGCAAGGGTGACAAGGCTTCATCTTGTGTACCGCAGACTGTCCTCAGGAAGGGCCAAGCTCTGGGAAGGGATGTCATGCTCTTTACCCAAGGGGTTCAAGGCCGAGTGTGAGGGCAGCGAAAGGGGGCAGGGTTTGCATAGGGGATTGTGGTGGGCTGCGATGAGTTCCGTGGTCTCAACAACAACATTATATGCAAAGAATACAAAGAAACATTTGGCCTGACTGCGGTGCTGAGCTGGGGATGGTGAATTCGGGAGAAAGGGAAGTCCTGGCTGTGTAACGATCTCACTCCGGGGCTCGGGACAAGTGACTCTTCCTGTCCCCTCAGTAGGGAGACGGGACTAGCAACCAGACATCTTCTCGTGGGTTGGTTGTCAGAATTGAATGAAAAGGAAACTTTGTGGCACACTATAGACATTCTGGAAATGTGGGGCTTTGGAAAGTTCGCAGTACAGTTCCATTAAATCCACTTCTTCCACGGGATTTTCTGGAAGCTCCTTCCTCTCATGATGGCTACGAGTCTTCATTAGTCTGTTGTCATCCCAGTTGACATGACAGTTTGAAACCACTCCAGGGGCAGGAGGCTCTCCAGTGAGTTCCCGTGGGCTCTGGGAGGAGGTGGCAGTTAGATGAGAAGCTGCTTATTGGTGGGACTGTCTCCTGTTTAATTGGCATACGCTTATGTTGGGGCCATTAGCTTCCTCCTTTGTCAGGACCTGGGTGACACTTTGCTCAAACAAGAGGTAAATTGCCTCTCAAGCTACATAATGGCACCTGCTTTTTCCTCTTGCTGATGTGGTATCTGTGCATTAGAAAAACTGAAACCACATAGACAACAGGCCCAATACAACAGAACATTGTGAGAATGCAGTGGAGAGACACCAAGAAAATACATTTCCTGTGTTCAGGCAAGCAAGGAAGAAGGTGGGCCAGGTGGGAAGCTTCCATATGTGCATATTCAAAAGGTTTTTTTTTTCACTTGTTCAACTTCCAGCCCTGTCCCCAACATCCCACAGGCTGAAACTAAATAATCACCATCCTTAGACTTAACATCTTTCTGCATTGATGTGCCTTTTTTTGTTGTTGTTGTTGTTCTTATAGAATCCGGTGTCTTTTTGTCTTGGAGATTCTAAGCACTCAGATTAACATGCCACAGAAGAAGGAGGAGGAGGAGGAGGAGAAAAGAAAGAAAGAGGCTGAGCTCTGGTAGCGTATTGGTTGTATGTGGGACTGTAGCCCCCAGGGTACAGGGTTCAAGTTCAGCAGCAGCTCTCCAAGAGCAAGGCTGGACTTCTTCCTCCCACCAGGGCAGTGATGGGACACCAAAAAAAAAAAAAAAAGAAAGGAAGAAAGAAAAAAAGAAAGAAGGGACAAAAAATGGAATCATGGTTGGCCTTGACAACTGCAACTTCCCACTTTTAGAAATCCCTGCTTCCACAATCAAAAGGCAGAGACAAGGTCTCTCTGCCTACTGCCCAGAAGACACATCGGGCTGCCATGATTTGGAGCACACTGGAAAGTGAAGTCATGCCCCAGGCAGGCCATCCTAGCCTCCCTAAGTCTTCTCTGAACGAGTCTAATGCCAAACACAAGAAAGAAAGAAAGATTAAAGGCCGCCTGCCACAACCTGACTTTTGAGTTATTCACAATCTCCCCCAATTCAGTTACTAACGATCAGATGAACGCCATTTGTTGATGACCGTAAAGGGGCTCAGTAATGGGGGCATTCTGTTTGTTGGTTTGGTTTTTGAGCTGAGAGAATATTCTCAGCCAGAAAGCTGGTGTATCAAATAGCTGATGGCCTCTTCTCTAGCATGTATGAACTCAAGCTCTTTCTTCTTAAACTGAAGAGTTTAAAAATAGAGTCATGTGCCACCTCTGCTAATTAGCCAATACTCCACTGGGATGCTCACCATATCATCTGGACAACTATTGCTGACAATGAATCATGTATTTGCGTCCAAGCAATGAAAGAACGAGTTCTACAAGTGAAAACAAATAAAAAGAGCCCCATAAGCAAAGCAACAATGAAGTATAATCCACGTTGCCTGAGATTAGATGATTTTGTAAGCACCTGTCCGAGCCCACCTGTGGGTGCTGACCGCACTTCGGGAAGAACTCATCCATTTTGGCTATGGTTGAGTGTTTCCAAAATCCCCTGTTCCCAACCCAGATGAGTCACTGTGGAAGTATTTCAATGCCTATTAACATCAGTAACATTTTAAATTCAGATACTTTCATAACATGCCACGTATTTGTTTCTCTGCAGGTTGGAATACTTGGTGTATAACTGACATATCAGGCTGCTGTCAGGAATGTTTTCATGTTGTGTATATTAATCGCATTCTTTCAACTTCCAGTGAGTCTCTGTTTTTTGTGTTTTGATCAAAAGGACTGCTTTTCAATAGCCTGTAATCTATTACACGCGAAACCCGTAAAGGTGATTTCTATCAAGTTTGTGTCTATAATTCTACCCAATGATTGAAGTACCCACAATTGGTTTATCAAAAATTCAGAGGTCTTTTACTGGATTGAATGAGTCTTACAATGTTGCGTTCAGTCTCAACGATGGAGTTCAAATTTTCACACAACAGCATCATCAGAGTCTGAGTTCCCACAGGGAGGAATTGCAAATCTGGATGTCCACTCGGGAACTTACCAGGAGTTCTGTTTCCCAACATGATCCAGGAGAGAACCACACTCCAGGAAGTAAACAACCAGAGATGAGACCACAATCAAACAAGACACAGGAAAAACCGAAATGGTAAGACTCAGGGTAGGGCTTTGGCTACAAATACTTTAGAAACAATTTAACTGAAAGTCTACTCTTTGTGACCAGGATATATTCAAGTGTTTGTAACACTGCAAGTAAGGAAACCCAAAAAACTCACAGCTGGCCCTTCAGAGACCTGAGGAACATAACAAGGGGAACCCTGGCCCTCCCCATTTCCTCCTTGCCAGCCCCTTTGCCAGGGCCTGGATCTCGGGAGTCTGAAGGAGGGGGAGCAACAGCATGTGTCTGGATCTGCTTATTGTCCTTCCTGGGGTGACTGTTCTAGGGTGGCCTCAGGACAGGCAGGGGCCATACCATCTCTGCACCCCAATAAGGTGACCCCTGCAGTCGCAGCTGCAGAAAGGGTGGTGCTGTGTGATGCTTAGGCATTTCCCCATCCCAAAGGTCACCTAATGGGAGCAGATGGGGTCCCTGCTCTGCCCTCTTGCAGGGAGTGAGCCGGGCTGAGGCCAACCTCAGGGACTTGGGTGGCTTGGGTTGGGTTCTCTTAATACTGAGAGCTGTTCAAATTGCGGAGGACAGCATGGGGCATTGTCAATAATCCAATTCCGAGTCTCAAACAAAAAACCCCACCGCTTTTAACCTACAGATAGTTGAAAGGCACTTCTCTGTGAGCTTCATATAATGATCTGTAATTACAAGAACGCAAGGTAGAAGTTATCGGTTCAAAAATCAAATCAGGTATTCAGAACACTTCCTGGGCCAGGACAGCACTCTTTTTCATCAAAGAAAATGTTCCGTGTGGCAAAAGAGGCAAAGCCAGAATGGAGGGTGAGCTGTGGTTAAGGCTAACTCCTACGGCACTGAAAGCCATTTGTATTATCCTTACTTCTTGGAATAAATTCAGATGACAACCCTATTTCATTTCTTCATTCAGTTTGGAGGCCAGATGGCATTAGAATCATTTACTTCACCTTGTTGTGCTTAATTACTACAATCAACACACTATTTTCCAAATTAATCATAACAAAGTAATTTCATTAGTAACACAGCAGGCTGTTGAATTATTAGCATCATAACAGTTTGCAAACAATTAAACTTTATTTGAACCTTAAAAATTTGCAGAGTGGAACATTATTGTAAGATCTAATGGCAACAGAGTACAAATTCAGTACAGAGCCAATAATCAAGCAAAATGCTATATAAAATATGACTTACAATCACCTCTGAAAAAAATTAGCTCTCTAACTGTTCCTAGAAAAACAAATAAAGGCTAAGCAAACATAATGAGAACATCGCAATTAGCATATTTTCTAACAAGCCATGTTGTTTAAATCCCCATTAATGCTACGATGATGATCTTGACGAGTGTGTGATGTATTATCAAGGGTGTACGGGAACTTCCTCCCTGGTAGGATACGGTGGTTCCCTCAGAGGACCTTGTGGATGCCTGCACTGAGAGTGCTGCCGGTCCAATTGCGCCTCCCCCTCACCCCCCATCGCCCCCCTTTGCCTCTCCTTGCTGAGATCTCGCACCTTGAGGGAAGTTACAAAGAACAAAGGCCAGGTGCTGGGGACAGGAGTCGCCCTGGACTTCTGTGGCTGTCCCTCACCAAGGAAAGGCTGGCCAGTATGGGGTGGCTGGTCATCAGTTGGCGAAGGACTCCCTCTCCTGGATTAACTGCAAAAGGAGGCCGGGATCCTCTCAACATTTCACATTCTGGGTGCCTCGGTGCCCGGCTGGGGGAGGGGCTGCCAAGGGGGTGGGCCTGGAATGAGAAGCTGCTGCCATCTACTGGTCTGCTACTACCAGCTACCAGCTTCCCTGGGCCCCGGCCACAGTGGCAGGTCCTGGCCGGCCAGCTGCGCAGATGGTGAGGTTCAGGGTGTGGAGTTCATTCCCCGCTGCCCTGCTGCTGGTGCAGCGTGCTTCCCCCTCTCCCCCAGCAGCGCCGCCGTAGGGAAAGGCAAGTGCCTGCTTTGGCTTGACGGTGCCCATTGCACACCCACGAGCCTTCTCACCACCCGAGAGGGCGGGGGAGAGCTACCCCCTGGGATCCCTAGACAGCCACTCGCCGTGGGCTGTGGAAGCAGAAAGCCTCAACCCCTGCAGCTATTTTGGCAAACATGTCAAATTGGACGGGGGTGGTCCTGAAATATGTCCTCTGAAATAGAGCTTGACAGTGCTTTACATACCCAGAGGGTATAAGGTTACAGTTGTTCCAAAGCCACAAGCTGCAGAGTTCAATGAAGAGAGCACCCGCTTAATGAGTCAGTCGGAAGAGATGATCTCTGCTCCAACCGATTATTCAATCAGCAAGGCTTTTTTAATATACAGTAAGGTCACTATGGTACCTTCTAGGCATGTAAACATACCTTTGGCTTTCAAATATATCCAAAAAAGTACAGTGTGATGCCACAAATCTGGCTGGGGCGCCAGAGGATGTGACTGGAGCGCCCGCTGTCACTCACCTGTTGGCACCTGTGACAATTGCTACCTACCACTGTGCCCTCTCCGTGCTGGGTTCTGAGAAGGTGGAGGAGACACACAATCTCCCACTGGCTGGGGGGCGGCACTAGCAGGCACTGACAGGGCAGCATACGAGCGTGCGTAAGCCTTCTGACTTTGGGGCTGCATTGAGATCCTTTACACTGCTTTATCAGTGCAGCCGGCCTGGTGTTTCTTAGGCACTTTTTGTTCACTGGATTTAAACAAAACCGTGGCACAAAACGGCAGCAATCCCAGTGCCAAGCAAGGATGTTTATTACTGATAAAGTGCTTTGTCCAAACCAGGTTTCGAGATGGCACCTGTGTTGAAGGCGGTACCACCCCACCATGCGCAGTGTGGCTCATACCCACGTTTCTTCCCTGGGGTCGTATTTCACGTGGAGCAAATGTGCCATGGGTAAACGTGTTTGCAGGAAAACATTTTGCTCTTGTGTGGAAAATGACATGAGAACCAGATTATCTGCAAAACTTTAACAAAATCACATACTCTGGTGAGCATCCACCGAAACCTCGCTGGATGTTGTCCACTCACATTTGTTCAAAATGACATGTTGCCCTCTAAAAAATAATTTCTGGTAATTAAAAGGGATTAGGAGGCCTATGAAGAGTTATAGTCGCGACTAGTCGTGACGGCTGTACATGTAAAATAGTGCTGAACTCATCACACAAATCAGATGGGTAAATAAGAACTACAATGATTTCTTTACCAAAAAAAAAAAAAAAGAAGCAACAGGTATAAGTTTGGTGCTTGCATCTCATTTACATGAATACCCTTCATTAAATTTCACATCAGAGGAATGTTATAACAAATGACTGCATAAAACAATAGTCGAAGACAAACGATGCCGAACAAAACAAAGAAAGGTTAGGAGCTGTCATCCATGCTTCCAGGAGGCCTCTGCACATCCGACAAGCACAGGGGATCCTCTCCTTGTCTGTAGGCAAAAAGGGGAAGGTGCAGGTTAATTTTGTCCTTCAGGTTACACGTTGGTATTTCCTGCTTGGGAGAAAGCACACACATTTGTGATGGAGGAGAAGTGAATGTTTTCTCAACATTTTCGTCCATGCAGCTCCTCAGCAAGGCCATGGACATGGTCTCTCACTAAAAGAGGAGGGCGCTTAAGAGAACAGCCGGCAGTGATCACAAAACTCATCTATTCCTTTTCGAAGCAAATGGTACACAATTCTTACTTAAAAAAAAATCAGGTCAGAAAAGAGAAAGAAAACAAACAAACAAAAAACCCCAGGAAGGGCACAATCTGTGTGTTAAACAGAAAAATACAAGGCAAAACTCAGAAGGCAGAGCACAAGAGAACATACGAGCTATTACAGAATATTGGATTAAAATGTACTTACCCAAGACTCTCAAATATCATACATCTCCATTATGTAGGCTTTAGGCACCAAGCCAATGGCTCCCTTCATTTCTCCTACCCACCAGCCATATCTATTGTATTCCTAATTGAAAACAATATGCAATATTAACCTTTAGACTGGTGGAAGTACAATGTCGTTTGTTCGCAACTTCTTAGAAACGTTATTTCTTTATACAAAGTTACAAGAGCTTGAACTGAAAAATTGAAACATTTTCATCTTTTTGTTTCTGGACACTTTAAAAAACGCTGTTTGCAAAGGATTTAAATTAACCAATAAGACAAAGCCTGTTTATTATTACCTGGTAGAGACGGCAGAAGCAGTCACGAGAAGAACCTAGAAAATGAAACTAAGGAACATGCTGCCTGGTCTGCTTCTCCTGCTCTTCCCACACCAGCTTAGGGAACACCTGTGCCATGCAAGCTCCTGCCTGGAGGTTCAAGCCAGGATCCTTGGCACACTCTGTCTGCCTTCAAGAAGCTTAGAATCTTAAAACATACACTCCCCACCCTCCCCAATAAACAACCTAAATTCTTGCACTTGCCTAAAGTGATTTGAAATGTTATCGGCATGCTTTCTTCTTAAGGAACTCAGCTCTAAGTAAGTATTCTAAAACAGATTAATTAGAAAGTAAGTTCATCTTCATGGTGCACACACACACACTTATTTTGCTTTACAAAATAATTCACAGAGAGACTCCTTTAAAAGAGGGCCTTCCTGGACCATCCACACTGCCTTAAGATAAAGGGTATAGGTAACACCAGAAAGTCAAACTCCCTGCCATCACATCCATGCGGCCCACCAGGGACAGGCCCCTCCGGGTTCCTGAGACGGTCACACTGATGGGAGTGGACAGTCCTTCTCCCTAAGGGTGGGTGGGAGAGATTTAAAAGTGGTGGCAGCTTTCTGCTGACAATGGAAGATGGAAGGAAATAAAAAGCCTCTCGAGTTAGAAAGGCAAATATTAAGCTGGCTACAAAACAAAACCAAAAGCCCCAAGTGATGGATGAGTTCCTTTGGCCAAAACCTGGGCCTCTCATCTCCCTGCTTCTCCTCGGTCCACAGCGACCCTGCCGCTCCGGGCAGGGTGCGCGTGCCAGAGCTGTCTCCTGCATCTGCCACACTGACTAATGCATTCCTGTCTCAAATGTATTTACGTTTAGTGAGATATAAACACAGCAAGATGAATTACAAGCTTCAAGACTGGCATCTTCTAGAAGCAATACTCCTGTAAGAGCGCTGCCGGCCCCCAAATTTGATTTTTCCTGTAAGACAAATTTTTAAAAATCTACCCCCAAAGCAATTCAATAGGTGGCGATTCTCTGACACCCGTGTCCCGGGGAGATGTGCATATGCATACTGAGTTATAGCAGGGGAGGGGGTGGGGGCAGCGGCAGAGAGCTACCATTTATATTGATTAGTGCGCACCTGACCACCAGAGAGAGCAATGACATCATTCCTCAGAGCGGTGCAGTGGCATTAGCATATGGATTGATACATTGCCTATCGGTTGGAAAATTAGATGATAGAAACCTAAAGGTGCTTTAAAATAAAAAAAATTTTTTTCCAACAGTAGGGTTTGTCAGAATTAGGCTTCCTGGCAGGACCCGGTGGCGAGAGAAGGGAGGGCTAAGGAAATGGAGAGGGAGAGGCTGCAACTGACTCGAGTGCGGACGCGGCTGTGAAGTCTGGTGGGGGCTCAACAGTTGTAGTGTCAAAGTTCATGGCCAGTGCGGGGTTCGTGAGCAACGAGCAAGGGCGGGTGTAATCTATGGGCAGAGAAGACCAGCTCCAGCTCCCGTGAAGCTATGACTAACCATCATTATATGGTCGGACACCCCTAATAAAACTGCTCTTTTCCACTCTGGAAAAGAATGGATATAATGAGGGCCTAATGCTTAACAAAACAAAGGTACTTAACCTCCCAGGGGCCAGAAGTCTACATTGTACGACTCCAAAACAGAGAGAGAAGACCAGCATCGTGTCTGAATGCGGATGCTCTGACCTGACGCCCCGCCCCCCCAAAGTGTTCTTTAGCCCTTGTGCGGGGGTAGAGGAGTTAGACGCTCCCGTGGCATTTTGTGAGAGGGTCTCTGGGGACCCCATTCTGCTTCCAGAGAACTTTCTGCTCTTCCAAAGCAGAAAGTCCACAGTCCTTCCTAGCGTTCTGCTTCTGGCATAATCTGCACTGTCGGTGAAAGGCAGATTACTGTTCTCGGAATGTACTCTCACGTCCAAATTTAAGAAGCTGATTTCCCACATATCACTTCAACAAAGGCCCCGTGATGTACTTCACACTCGAGAGCATCCTGCACACCACGGCAGGCGGGCAAGGCTCATTCGGCAAGAAGCCTGGTGGCGAACAGCAGGGAGGAGCTTATTCAGCTGTAAACCATCCCCTCATAAGGAGCTTTTATACACATACACACACACGCACACACACACGCACGTATGTATTTTAAATTTTAGACGAAAACAGTCATAAATGTTTTCCTTAATTAATTTCAAATAATTGAAAAACGTGAAATATGCCCGTCATAAAAAGAATGCTGAAAACCTCGCAGATTTACATCAGAAGAGGGCAAAAATAAAAGCCAGAATGTTTATTACTTCGCACCCGTAAAGAATCCCATACAATACTCCTGTGTGGAATTAAGAGATGAGATAAAATATATGGAGGTAAACATCTACTAGGCAAATTTATGGATTTAGACTGCCACC